>CAWUFW010018531.1:0-218250 GCA_963921515.1 Calotriton arnoldi
ATATTATGGCTGATACCTGGGGTACAAGTGGTACAATCCTCTTATTGTGGTGTTATCCCCATGGGCAAGCAGATTGTTAGCATTCTGTCTTTTTCATACGAGGTAGTTTTCGGGAATACTGCCTCTAGCTGAGTTATTTTCTGAGCTATCCAGAATGGTATTTGTTCACGTTTTGTGGGCATTTTACCCATCACCGCGTGTAATGTTTGTGGTGTAATTTTAGTTTCTGTATGCTGAATTTGAGTTCCATTAGTTGCAACTATTGCTGGTTGGACTGTAAGTGTCCTCATAACGAATTGCGTCAAGTTCCTATAGATTTTAATTAAATCTTTATGTTGTATGAGTAAGTCTCCTGGTGGTATTGTTTCAATGTCAGGATGTGGTGTGTAGGCCGCTAATATCGGCCAAGTTGCCCCTTCTCTTCCGAGCAGGCCGAGTTCTACTCTTCTTCTTATGTGGGGTAGGGCGCCTTTAAATCAGTATAAGTGTTCCTGCTACGTAAGCGGAACCTCAATGTCCTCAAACGGACAATATTCCGCTGGTGCATCTCCTTCTGTGTAAGAGTGAAATGTTTTTGTTCTTGCATTTGCTGCTGGGAATGTAACCCATGTATAAAATACTTCTGTTCTGTTTGATTCGTGTGCCTCAATCACGAAAACTACTATGCCACCCCTAGATGATAAACCATGCTCTAGCAGTCTCAGGGTGACTGTATTTCTAAAGTTTGGTGCAATTTGTATTGCATCCTCATTTACCTCCTTGTCTGAGAGGGGCAGGGCATGTTGCAGCGGGTCTAATTCTTGGTTAGACATTGTTTTTCGAACACTAAATAACCTTTCAAGGGAACCAAGATACGGTGTTTATGAACAATTTTAGGAACACTGTGTCCTTCAAGCTTGATTAACCAACAGTCAATAAATAGGATTTTTTTAGCCTACTCGGCTGTGGCGGAGTTTGTGCCCACCCACTCCAGACGTCTCTGGTGGTTTGTGAGTAGGGGTCTCTGAGAATAGCATGACTGAACTACTCAGATTCTACTGTTAAATAAGTACCAAACCAATGTTGGCGGCGCCATGTCATGTAGTCCCTATATACCCTATACAGGATCTGCGCGTTTGGATAACATAAACTGTGGGTTAGGTGGCAGACTGATTCTGTGCACCCCCACCGGATATGTTAGCCTGTCTGTATCAGCTAGCTCACAGTGCCACTAGAGTCTCCTCTTATCGGGGAGAGAATAGTTTTTGGCAACCTCAGAACATGACAACCCTGATCCCCCAGGATCGTGGAAACAATATACTACCTTTCGCTCAGTCACTCGTGCTCACTTAGTTTGTCTCAGAGCGATACACAGAATAAACAGGCTGGGCGTTTTCAATAAGAATTTATTGAACAGTTGTTATTCTAGTGTACAATATATGAGCTGCAACAACCATTAGACAGTAGCAAAGATATATAATTAGCAATACTACGAAAGTAAAGGGATGGTATAGTTCTTCCATCTTGCAGAAATCATGAATATATACAAGTACATAAAACACATGATAAAAAGTGAGTACTCCTACGATGTCTCCCTAACTAGATGTACCTAGTATCTGTGTAGGTGTTATGCCAAGAATCCCTCTAGGATCTAGTCAATCCCATTACCTGCGAATGAGAGAATATGGGACCCCGTCCTGGTCTCGAGTTGGACACCCCGCGAGGGATGTTAGACCACTGCTAGCTGGAGCGTCTGCATGCAGGAACCTCAGCGTCTCTGGTCAGTGTGTCAGCCGGGAAGTCACGGTCTCCTCTATCTTTCTAAGCAAGACATGATGTATATATACCCATAGGTCTCCCCAGAGATTCTACCTTGCTGTGTTACTGTGTCGGCCTAAAGGATGACGTTGGGCCTGAACTTTATTCAGAGGTATTATACAGGAGATGGTGATCCTACTGTTAGTTCTGCTGTGCTTCCAAGAAGCCTCATGCATAATGTATAAGAATCGAACCAGGGAAAAATCTGTGTTCTGAATGCAGTGTCATATCTGGGTAAAAGGTCAGTGCCTAAGAACTGTTATGTATGTAATGTAGGGAAGAATATAGGTGAAATGTTGCAATGCTACCTGCGCCTATATAGGGTACCTATATGGAATATAACAATTTATAACCAAATCTGAAAAGACGGAGTTGAAAGAAATGTGGGAAGAAATTTCACAAGAGAAGACTCTTAGTAACAAATTGTACAGCTTTAGTTTGAAGATGCTTTCTGTTGGAAGCCAGAGTCCCCGTCCCGCACCACTGTCACCAAATGTGAGACCCGGGACTCCTCACTCAATGTTAGGCCAAGTAAGGACACCGTTTGAGATAGCCCTGCTCACCCCCTTAGTAGCTTGGTACGAGCAGCCAGGCCTATCTCCAAGGCACGAGTGTACAGTATGTGCAAACACACTCACAACAACCCACTGGTGACAGCACAAATGGACTCCACACAAGATTGATAAAACGAGTATAAACTTTATGTAAAAAGATATACGATCAGACCACACAATACATAAGCCAACATGTAATAAAGGGTAATATTCGTTCCGGCTGGTTGGTAGGTTCAAATCCCAACCACCGCTTTCAAAATGCTATGCTGGTCGCAATGCTAGAATCACACACGTTGCAATGGACAAACAATAGTGCGCTGCATAACGATACAATCCTGTGCTGGGCAAAGGAGAAATAATACAATGCGTAACGATACACCCCCGTACCTTGCAGTGGGAGAAATAATGCAATGCGTACCACTACAATCATGTACTGCGCAATGAAGGAATAATGCAATGCATCACACCCCAATCACGTACTTTGCAATGAAGAAATAATGCAATGCGTGCCGCTACAATCATGTACTTTGCAATGAAGGAAAAATGCAATGCATAGCTACAATAATGTACTTTGCAATGAAGAAATAATGCAATGCGGGCTGCTACAATCCTGTACTTTGCAATGGAGAAATAATGCAATGCGTAGCGCTACAATTGTGTACTTCATTATGCAGAAATAATGTCAGGCGTCATAAGACAGTCCGGCAGTTCGTTAGCAGCAATATTGGCAATGTGTATTACGACAGTCAGCCTCTTCGATAACAGTTGCCCCCCCACACGTAACAACGAGGACATAAAGTACAGCTTCTCACTCTGGCCCCAGTACTGCCACTCCTGAACGCAGTACGGGCCTCCAATCTGAGCCGAAGCAAAGGCTCATGTCGCCAGAAGGACTGAGAGGCCGAGAGTGTCCCTCCGAGCCCGCGCCCCCCCAGGCAGTGATCCACGTTACCTAGGGGTACGACCCCACTTTCCTCTCCTCCTTCAGTGAACTGGGCCTTCCGTGTAGAACTTTCTCAATGGGCCTCAGCGGCTCGGCCTGGCAGCTCAGCTCCTCCGGGCCTGCCGGTCCAGGCCGCGACTGTTAGGAAGGTCTCAGGCAGCCGCAGGGCACACGTACCCCACGCCCCTGAGATTACGTTACTCCGGGTGCACGTTCACCACAGCACCCTCCGGGTCTCCTCTGGCACGAAGCCACACACACAACTCTGATGGGACTTCACGTTGACTCCGAGTGCACGTTCACCAGGCACTCCTTCCTGCGGTCTCAGTTGGCACCAAGACACGCACACCGCGCTGCAGAGACTCACTTTCTTCCGGTGCACACGATGATCAGCCAATCCCTCCACAGTCCCAGGTTGCACCAAAGCACGCACACTGCTTCACTGAGACTTACTCCAACTCCGGTGCCCCGATATCCAGGCGCTCTTCACCGATGCCTTCGGCCGTACCCCGACACGCTCACCGTGTCCGATCCTCACTTCTCCTCCACAAGTGAGATGCAGAAAGAGGCAAGACAGGTGCAGAAAGAGGCAAGAGAGGTGCAGAAAGAGGAAAGAGAGGTGCAGAAAGAGGCAAGTGAGGTGCAGAAAGAGGCAAGAGGGGTGCAGAAAGAGGGAAGAGAAGTGCAGAAAGAGGGAAGAGATGTACAGAAAGAAGCAAGAGGGGTGCAGAAAGAAGCAAGAAGGGTGCAGAAAGAAGCAACAGAGGTGCAGAAAGAGCCAAGAGAAGTACAGAAAGAGGCAAGAGAGATGCAGAAACAGGCAGGAGAGATGCAGAAAGAGGGAACAGGGGTGTAGAAAGAAGCAACACAGGTGCAGAAAGAGGCAAGAGGAGTGCAGAAAGAACCAATAGAGGTGCAGAGACAGGCAGGAGAGGTGCAGAAAGAGGGAAGAGGGGTGCAGAAAGAGGCAAGAGGGGTGCAGAAAGAAGCAACAGAGGTGCAGAAAGAGGTAAGAGAAGTGCAGAAGAAAGAAGGAAGAGAGGTGCAGAAAGATGCAAGAGTGGTTTGCACACCATTAGTACTAATTTAACACCCACATTTAGCAATAAGTAACAGGTGACCATTCCAGGTTTGCAAAGGGCCTTCCACCACGCTGTAACACTTGTCGCTGCATTTTTGGTAACGTTTGAGCCATTTGAGCTAGAAAAAGTTTTTTTTTGTTCAAATCTGCAGATTATGCAGCAGATGATGGAGTATGTGCGGAAAATGTCTAATTATGCGAAAATCGGTGCAGCCGAACAGTCGCATAATTCCAGTGGCCCTGCTCATACCTCTGACTAGGTCCAGAAGTGGTCCTCAGTGGTTCCTTCTTTTTTTTGTCTCATTGAGTTTATAGTTTAGCTTCTATGGAAACGAGGAAGACTAAACCTGAGGTTACCACTCCACAACACAGACTACCATACCACATAATTACTCTCCATTACACATAATATCACTAAATACCACATACTTTCTATCCACATAATTTCACTGCACAACATACCGCATAATTCCACTACATACAACGTACATCCACTCCACACCAAAAAACATTAGTAAAAAACTTTTACATTTACAACGCCAATAGCCGTAACTTTCGCAAATGAGAGACCTATTACATTCCAAATGCTTCTTTAACTAGTAGTTGCATTTGCAGAGTGGTGGAGAAAGGGGGCTGGGCCTCCAACCAGTGCTCAGGAATTCCGCTGCATAGGACTTACAGGAGGTACCAGGAAGGCTTCTTGACCCCCAAAATCCCTCAGGAGTAAAGTGGACTTAATCCCCCAACCAGTAGTGTGCCAAGAGGCGTGTTTGCAGAGTGGTGGAGAAAGGGGGGGCGTGGCCTCCGAAGACTTGTTAGCAATCCCACTGTATGGGACTTACTGGAGGTAACAGGAGGGGTAGTTGGCCCCCAAGGACATCCTTGGGGGCTAACTACCCCTTCTATTACCTCCAGTAAGCCCCACATAGCAGGATTGCTAAATTCTCATAACAGGCCACACCCCCTTTGCCCACCACTCTACAAACGCGCTCCCTGGCGTGCTCTTGGATGGGGATTAAAGTCCCCTTTGATGCTGGGGGTCCTTAGGGGCCAACTAGCCTACCTGACACTTCCAGTAAGCCCCAGATAGTGGGATTGCTGAGAGGTGGACACAGGCCACGTCCCCTTTCTCCACCACTCTGCAAACGCACCTCCTGGTGTGCTCTTGGTTGGGGGATGAAGTCCCCTTGCCTCCTGAAGGTCCCTGGGGGTCAACTAGCCCTCCTGTTATCACTAGTAAGCCCCACACAGCTGGATTGCTGAGAGTGGTCCGATGCCATGCCCCCTTTTTACACCACTATGCAAATGCGCCTCCTGGCGCACTGCTGCTCGGGGAATGAAGTCCACTTGAGTCCTGAGGTCCTCAGGACACAAGAGGACCTCATCACCCCACCAGCAGTGCGCCAAGAGACGCATTTGCAGAGTGGTGTAAAAAGGGGTGTGGCCTCGGACCACCTCTCAGCAATCCCACTGTGTGGGGCTTACTGGAGGTACCTAGTGGGGTAGTTGGCCCCTAAGGACCCTTAAGATTCTAGGGGACTTAATCCCCTAACCCAGAACGTGCCAGGAGGCGCGTTTGCACAGTGGTGCAGGAAGGGGGCGGGGCCTCCGGCGAGATGCTGGCTTTTTTTTAGGTTGGCTTTTGGAAGGGGGGCTGTGTGGCCCCCCTTCCCTTAATTATTTTTGGGCCCTGCGGACCCCATCCCCCAGGGCCTGAGCATTGTTTTGTTTTTTGGAGAAAAAAAATGGAAGGGGGCGGCGTGGCCCCCCCTCCCATGGCCAATTTCGGCCCCAGGGACCCCATCCCCGGGGCATGGCCACATATTTAATTTTTTTTAAACTTATTTTTAAGGATGGGGGCCGCGCGGCCCCCCTCCTGAGGCCATTATTGGCCCCGGGGACCCCATCACCTGTGGCATTGCCTCATTTTTATTTTTATTTTCACGGAAGGGGGGCCGTGTGGCCCCCCTTCCCTGGGCCACTTCTGGCCCCGGGGACCTCATCCCCTGGAGCCTGGCCTTACATTGGGGACCATGGGGGGAGCCCCAAGGCCCCCGTGGTCCCAGCCAGCTCCCCGCCTCCTGCGGGAGCCGGCATTGCTTTTGGACAAGGGGAGCTGCTGACATGCAGAGTTTGCAATGACAGGACGGAAGCAATGCTCCCGCCCTGCCATTGCAAACTGCAATGTCCAGTGGGTGGGCACTTTTATGTCTATTTCTGAAGAGGAGTTCTCTTCTATGTCCATGCGGCATCAGTGTTGCCATGACAAATGTACAAGGTGAAAAGTACTTAATGGCCGATGACAATGGCGCTCACTATGTGATCAAGGCAGCGTGACCGTCGAAACGCGTCAAGGTTTTCTCTGAAAAAATAAATTTGGATGTTCTAAGCCCACGGTGTCAGCACCTGTTTATAGCTAGGACGGGTTTCCAGGGGGGTCTAAGAATTTTTACCATGCCAAACCATTCAGATGTGCAGCCAGAGAGTGGGGAGACAACAGTATGAATTGATAGAAAAATATCATGTTGTTATTAATCAAATATGCAAACATTGATTTGGATGATGTACATAAATTAATACAAGACATTGAAGCTAAAATTACAAAATGAGTCACAAAACCGAAGTACATATATTGTGGCAAAAAAAAATATGGAAGACAGATTAGACAAACATGAGTAGATGATCCAAGAACTTAAACATCGTAAATTTATAAGGGATTAAACACACAACAATGAGGGATCAATCTTAACTTTCGTGAAACGTTTTGACAATCTCAAGAAAAAACAAGTTGTGGAAGGGAAATGGCCTTAAGCACGCAGTCTTAACCACGCATTACCTGTACCACGCAGTCTTAATAACGTGTAAGACTTAACCATGCATGTTTGAACCACGCATGCCTTAACAGCATGATTCCCTGAACCACGCATGCCTGAACCACGCAATTTGGTAAGTAGATATATGTTTTACTATATTGTTTTAAAAAAAATATGTATATGGATAAATATGTGTTTAAATATATGTAATATATTTTAGATATATTAGTATATATATATATATATATTTGTAGATATATAAATATATATACATATATATATATATATGTATATATATATATATTTTAATATTATAATTTAATTTATAATTAGAGGGAAAAGTCTTTAAACTTCATTTTACAAGTAGGATTTTTTTTTAAATGGAACACTTACTATCAGGGAATAGGATGCAGGAGATATAGGAGCTATGGGCGGGGAAGAGTATTAAAACTCATGTATTAATTTTAGTATCTGAGTTTTAGTTATTATAGAAGTGAATATATTTAAATTAACTTATCTTATTGAAATGAAATAAAATATTAAAAAATATTGTAACACTCTCTATTAGGGATGGGATGCAGGGGATATAGGAACTATGGGTGGGGAAGTGTTTTAATGCTCAGTTATTAACTTTAAAAAACAGACTATTCATTATTAGTATGGAAAAAATATTTTAAAAGTATAAACAATTAGATTCAAAAATACTTTTTTTTGTAAAAATTATACTCACCACTAGGGACGGGATACAGGGAATATAGGGAATATGGGTGCGAAAGTGTTTTAATACGCAGTATTTTTTCAATACCTAAGTATTAATTGAAAGAGGAGCAAAATATTTTCATTTAATTACGCAATCAAATGTAAATATTATATATTTTTTTTGTAACACCCACTGTTAAGAACGGGATACAGTGGATATAGGGGCTATGGGTGGGGAAGTGTTTAAATATTCAGGTATTAATTTCAGCACCTGAGTATTAATTCATAGAGGAGCAAATATATTCACATTTATTTATGTAATGAAATTTACATAACAATTCTTTTATAAAAAATGTAATACTCACTGTTAGAGACGGGATGCAGGGGATATAGGAGCTATGGGTGGGGAAGTATTTTAATACTCAAGTATGAATTTTTATACCTGAGTATTAATTAAAAGAGGAGCAAACATATTTATTTTTAATTATACTATTAATCCTTAACACTTATTTTACAAACCTGAGTATTATTTAATACACACATTAAAGTCTAAAAAGAAGTAAAGGAAGCATCAAAAGAATAAAGTAGAAGTGATTGAAAAATTAATACAATTAAATTCTATTTTAGATATTGATATAAATATTCAATGAACAATAAAAAGACATTTTTTCACTAGATATTTTTTTATGTGCATAAAATCAAATATATACAAAAAAATGTTTTTGTTAGGAACTATATTTTTCAAATTCATTAAAAAAATATACATATCATTTTCACATTTTAATAAAAATTATTTAAATTTTTTATACATAGTGCTGTATTTTGAAAATATATTTTTATCTAGTTTCCCAGGCTTTCCCATTCATTTCAATGGGAGAAAAAAACCTTTTTCTATTTTGACAGTTTTAACTCATGCATGCGTTTGTAGGTGAGTTTTGTCAGTCGGTGGAGTGTCGCGGTCAAGGTCGGAAGATAGGAAGATCTTCGCCCAGGTAAGCACGTTTTAAATTATAACTCTAAGAACAATGGTGGCTGTTTTTAGTGAAAGAGAGAGGGGGGAAGTATATAGGTGTAGAAATGTATTGCTGTCAAGGTATGTTGTTAATTTTACCTAAACTTCATTCGAGTTCATGTTGATTTGACGTGCCCTCCTCGGGATGGTTGTTTTATTTAAAACAAAGGTTTAAAATAGAAGATGTTAGGATTGTTACACTACTATTTTAAATCTATTTTAATTAAAAACAAATTTTTGCTTTTTCGGCTTGCCGTTTTTTAAATTCACCGGAAGCTTTCATCGAAGAACACGTGGCGAGCGGGGAAAAAGGGTAATGGAGTTGTGTTTTTTTAAACTGTGAATTTCTAAAGAAGACGGCAGAACAACTTTGGAGAAAGACTGTGTAGCAGTTGGGAATTGAGGCTAACGAAGTTGCCTTCGAAAAATGGATTTCACATCAGAGGAGGATTTGACTTTTATGGAAGAATTGTATGTGGCTTGAGTGGAGTACGACTAATCTAGTTGCCTTGAAAAAAGGACTTTTTCATGGAGAAGACATCGCTGAGGGGGATATAGGCTAATGTAGTTGCCTTTTAAAAAAAAAAAGCTTCATGGAAGAGACACAAGAACATTGGATGGAGACCACGTGGCTTCTGGAGATTAAGGTTAACATAGTTGCCTTGGAATATTGTTTTTTAGAAAAGAAGACAATTCGAGAACAATAAGGGAAGAGCACATGGCTGCAGTGGATTAAGGCTAATAAAGTTGCCTCAATAAACTTTCTTTTAAGAAAAGACATCGCTTTTGAGGAATAAGGCTAATGTAGTTGCCTTTAAAAACATTGTGTATTTTGGACAAGACATTGGAACTTTCCATGAAGAGTATGTGGCTGTTTGGGTTTAAGGCTAACGTAGTTGCCTGGTGAAAAGCTTTGTTTTTAAAAAGGAGTGGACTTGGTTTCATTTGCAGAAAACAACATGACTGCAGTGGAGTAAGGCTAATATAGTTGCCTTTAAAAAATGGTTTATCTGGTAAAAGAGGCTTTGGATGTTTTTTTTCCTGTGTGTTTTTCAAAAAAGGTAACTATGGATTGACTTGTGGAGTAACTTTGCATCTTGCAAGAATTGGAGACTCAGGGTGACATGTCGAACGTAAAAAGTTACCATGAGTTGAAAAAAAGAAGATTACAACAGCTAGGAACCCCAACTTTCCTAGAATTTAGAAAAGAAATTGTATAAAAACTGGCAAGTAATGTAGTTAGGGGGTCAGACAGTGTTAGAAATGTAATATGTATGCTATACTGTCAAGGTAGTTAGAAGCCATCATCAATGTAAATTGTTGAAGTTTATCTAATAGTCTTGCAGACATTTCTTTACTTTTTTTTAGAGATCCTTGGGTTCAGGCTTCCTGACAGTGTTTGTGCAAGCCTAATTTACTGGAAATTCTGTTCTTTCTTCAGAATTTTCAGAAAACTATAGAGATCTGGGTGATGTTTGCCCATTGACTTGTTAAAGGAATTGTGCCATCCCTCAATGGCATTGTTAGTTTTCTCACCACCTTCTAAGCAGGTCACATAGCAGTTCCACCATTCAATCGGATACCTTGGCTTCCTCTTGTGACCCAACCTGCTTAGACGGCCCCTCCATGTATCCTAAAAGTAATTTAGTAAAGGGGCCAATTTCTCTTTGTTTAGGGTAAAATAGTCAGACTTTTTAATGGAAGTGTAGAACTCATCTACACTGTCAGATGGTACAAAACATAATGCAGTTAGTTTACGCAATTCTAATTGTAGTTTGCTGCTTGGCAAATAGTCCTCAACCAAGGATGCTTTTCGAATTTTTCGCCAATATGCCTGAGAAAAGCGAAAAAACCAACCTTGAATTTGGGTATCAGGGTTTGGTTAATGTGTTAATCATTGCAATTCAAAATCTATAATTACTTTTTCAGGACTTTTATTCAAAGTTTAGGATTTGATCACTGTTACAAATTCATTGTACGTTGAGGAAAGTTTGTCAGGGAGCAAAGCATACAGTGGAGGGACAGTTGTTTTATTCCTGTTAGCATGGATAGTATACATTTGGGAGAATGGATAAATATCCCATCCATCATCCAAATTGGACTATTCTCCAAAGTTACAAGGTTATGGGTAGTGCTAAAAAAGTAAATTCTTTTATGATGGTTTTCATTGTCATGTAGGAGAAAATGTTCTTTGGAGAAAGTTACAGTTAGTTGAGGGGGAATGTTAATGTCTTTGAAGGTCTGGGGTATTACACTGTGGGGATTACTTGCCAGGTTTTGCCTCCGAACCATCCTCCATGGAGGGCGCACTACTGGCAATGTGAACTGGAATGTTTTGGGAAACCTCTCGTAAAATGGCACCACAGGGTTCATTGGAGGTGTGTGCAAGAAGCTTAATTTGTTGAACATTTTCTCTTACTTCTATTTCCATTGCAGAGACAGAGTGGTTGTGCTCTGCTGTCCTAACCACGGTATCTTCCAGAGAAACTGCTCTGCCTGTGCAATGGGACGAGAAATATTGCACACACCTCCAATGACTCCTGGGTTCCGTCAATCTCTCTTTCAAGTAGAGAGAGCCATCATATTTCAAAAGTTTATTGCCTGTCCTTGATTTCACGTAATTGGCTTGTTTAGAAGATTCCATTGCTGTTAATTCTGTGGGAGAAAGAAAAAAAATATGGTAAATAAAATGTATGTTGGCAATTTTTCAGTTTAATTTATTTATGTTGCTTTTTCTGCGGGGAAAAAAACCCAGATGTAGTTATTTGATGTATCCTATGGAGAGAGGGCACAGTTAAAAAACTTACTGGGAACAAATATTACTTTTGTTATTATTTGCACAGTGTACGTAGGGGTTTAGATTGTCAAAAAAGTTAAAAGTTACCTGATGTTTGTATGGTGTTTGCTTGCAATAAAAGGTAGAGATTTATTTCTGTTGTAGAAAATTGTTTACTGGATGAAGGTTTTCAGACTTTTAGTAGTAATTTCAATCTGCATGAAAAGAGCGCAGCGTACAGGCCTATATAATATGCACGGCTAAACCGCCGTGGTCCGCCGAGCATATTATGAGTTTCCACTCCGCCAGCCTTTTCATGGCGGGCTCACCGCCATGAAAAGGCTGGCAGAAGGGAAACAAAGGGGGCCCTACAGGGCCCAAATGCCCCCACTGCCATGGGGATGCATTCAGGGGGCACAACATGTGTTCCCCTGTTTGCTGGACCCCAAGTTCCAGCCCAGCATGGACTTCAGAGTCCATGCCGTGCTGGAACGTTTGCGTTCCCATTGCGGTGCCGGTTTTCAGGGCACCGCCATGGGGATGGCAATAGAAAGGACCAAAAAATCCCGCCAGACACAAGTTGTACTCATAATTTGGTAGGCTGTCCCTGCACGGCTTTGGCGGTGCTGAGCTGGCGCACAGCTGGTGCAGCACCACCAAAGTCATAATCGGCCCCTTAGTCACAAAATCACTGTCCAGAGCTATGTACTCGGTGGAGTAGTACTAGTCATTTTGGTTTCTAAATCACTGTCCAGTACATCCTATGAGGTAAGTAACTGTTGGAGTTGGATTAGCAATTTTACACCCCACATTCACTGTCAAGCATCTTCTCTTAGGTAAGTACCCGGTGAAGTAGGAATAGTAATTTTGCCCTGCCGCCCTGCCATCACCTGCTCTGAGGCAATTTCCAGGTGAGTAGGATTAGTAATTTAACCCCTAGTTACTGACCAGCACCCAGCCTGAGATAAGTACCCAGTGGAGTAGTAATAGCAATTTAACTTGAAAGTCACTGTCCAGCACCTGCCATAAGGTAAGTACCTGCTGGAGATGGATTAGACATTTTGTACCCCTAGTCACTGACTCGCACCTTTCCTCAAGTAAGTACCCGGTTGAGTTGGAATAGGAATTTTGCACTTAGTTACTGTTCAGCACCTGTAATGAGGTAGGTACCTGGTGGAGTAGGAGTAGTAATTTTGTCCCCATTCACTGTCTCCCAGCTGCTCTTGTACCTGGAGGAGTAGGTAAAGTCAGTTAGCCACCTGTCACTGTCCCACACCTACCTATTGGTAAGTGCCTGGTGGAGTTAAAATGGTAATTAAATTGCACAGAGGATGTTTTTTTAAACATAAAAATCATAAAGTGTAATATTTTGAAACTGTTCTAAGTTACCTCTGGTTGAAAAGGTTTCTTTGATGGGTGTTAGATGGAGGAATTGTAAATTGGTATTGGACTTTGCCAATTGTTGAGAAGTTGAAGATTCAGGCCGTTATGAATTCCAAAAATTCCTGTTTGAAAAGATGGAAACCAGATGTGATTTTAAGAAAATGTATAGCAGTATAAGGCTGTTAAAGTAGGTACCCGGTGGAGTAGGACTAGAAATTTAGTCTCCCAGTAACTGTCCAGCACCTGTCCTGAGGTAAGTACATGGTGGAGTATGAATAGTAAATTTGCTGCCCATCACTGTCCTGCACCTGCCCGAAGGTAGGTACCCGGTGAAGTAGGAATAGTAATTTTGCACACAGACACTAACCAGTACCTGCCTTGTGGTAAATACCTGGTGGAGTTAGAATACTAATTATGCACTGCCAGTGACTGTCCAGCACCTGTCTTGAGGTAATTTCCCAGTGGAGTAGGAATAGAAATGCAGCCCCCAGTCTATGTCCAGCACCTGCCCTGAGGTAGGTACCCGGTGGAGTAGGAATCATTTTTTTCCCCTGCTCTCACTATCTAGCACCCGCCCTAAAGTAAGTACCCGGTGAAGTAGGAATAGTAATTTTGCACACATACACTAATCAGTACCTGCCTTGGGGCAAACTCCTGGTGGAGTTAGAATACTAATTATGCACTCCCAGTGACTGTCCAGCACCTGCCTTGAAGTAAGTTACTGGTGGAGTGGAAATAGAAATGTAGCCCCCGTCAATGTCTAGCACCTGCTCTGAGGTAAATACCCAGTGGAGTACGAATAGTAAATTTGCCCTGATGTCACTATCCAGCAAGGTCCCAAAGGTAAGTATCCGATCGAGTAGGAATAGTAATTTTACCTGCCATCACTATCCAGCACCTGCCCAAAGGTAAGTATCCGATTGAGTAGGAATAGTAATTTTACCTGCCATCACTATCCTGCACCTGCCCTGAAGCAAATACCTGGTGGAGTTAGAATAGTATTTATACACTGCCTGTGACTGTCCTGCACCTGCCCCGAGGTAAGTACCCGGTAAAATGGGAATAGAAATTTAGCCCCCAAGTCATTGTCCAGCACCTGCCCTGAGGTAAGTACTGTAGGAACGTGGGTTTCTGTTGCAGTAACCCCCACTTTTTTCCAGACTACTGATGCACTTTGACTTGATCTGCCCTGGGTCCCTGCCAATCAGGTTCCCAGGGCCTGTGTTCTTTCCCCAAAACCAACCCAATTGGCATCTCTGGCCACAGGTCAGCCCCTGGAAAATGGTACCACAGGTACCCAGGGCACTGTGACCAGGGAAGACCCCTAAGGGCTGCAGCACTTATTTTGCCACCCTTAGAGGCCCTGTACCTTTACACACACACACTGCCTTTGCAGGCTGCGTGTTTTGGTGCAGAACAAAGTGAAGGGTCGACATGGCACACATCCCTGTGTGCCATGCCTACAACCCACTGCCCTGGCATAGATCAGTCACCCCTCTAGCTGGGTGCCCTATACTAGTAGTGAGGGTACAGGTGCATGAGCCCTGTACCCCTACAGTGTCTAAGTCCATTCTTAGACATTGTAAGTGCAGTGATCCCATTAAGAATATATGGTGCTGGGAGCTTGTCATTACGAACTCCATAGCACCATAATGGCTAGACAGAAAACTGAGAAGATTGGTATCAAACGTCTCTGCACATTAAACCCACACTGATGCCAGTGTGGGATTTAATGAAAAATGCACAAAGAGGGCATCTTAGAGATGCCCCCTGAAAACTAACCTACCACTAGTGTCCAGGCTGAGAGGCTGCTTTCAGCTGCCACCACCAGACATGTTTCTGGACCCCTGGGTCGAGAGCCTGCTGCTCTCTGGGGCCTGAAACAATGCGCATCCTGGGACGAGGTGCCAAGCTTCCTCCCCCAGGATGGGCAGGGTTCACGAAGGGGAAGCTTCAAAGGCTTGCCGCCTTTGTGAGCTTCCCCAGGCCACTTGCTGCTTTCAGCAACTGGTCCCCACTGGTTCTGACCCCCACTTTGGGCAGGAGAACCGGCGGGAAAAACAAGTGAGGAAGAGAGGTGTGCCCACCTCTACCAACTCCACCACTCAGGTGGGGGAGGCGAGGTGAAGCACAACTCTCAGTCCCCGACATCGTGCAGATGGGGGGACTCAGCCAACCAGGGACAGGCTCATGCTCCCCTCTCACTGGAGGGTGGCATAATAGGGGGTGTACCCACCCCAGGGAACGGACCCATTGGTTCCTGCCTTTTACCTACCTGTAACGCCCCTAAATCCAGTATTTAGGGGCACCCCTGAACCTTTCTTCCTCGGACAAGAGGAAACTACAAGGAGAAGAAGAAGAAGGACCGAACAGCCGTGCAGCAGCTAACAAGAGGAAGATGCCCACTGACTTGGCCCCAGCCCTACTGGCCTGTCTCCCCCTCGAACCTGCTCCTGCAAAATCTCGGTGTGTCCTGCAGCCAGCAACCTCAAAAACCCCGGAGGACCTGCCTGCCTTCAACTACAAAGACTGTGTCTCCCGTGAACACCGGATTTGTTCATCTGCAACCTCTGGTTCCGGCCGGACACCGCGGATCCGCCTCACTCTGCACCCGCCGTCCACAGCCCAAGCTCGAGTGGGCAAACACCATGAGGAGGTCCCCCCCGGCGATCCTAACTGGAGATCTGGCAACCTCTGACCTGCCTCAAGCCTCCAGCCGACGTCTGCAGCCTAAATCCGGAAGGTCCCCCCAACCGCGACCAGGAGCTGGTAAGAAGATCCGACCCCAAAAGGCACCCCTGCACCCAACGCCCCACGGCCTTGGGTGGCCAAACCGACGGTGCCTAACCAACCCCTAACTTCCCAACTTACCTCTCGAAGTGGTGGTTGCACCCAGAAGACCTTCGTCCCCAAGCCTGCAGTGCCTTTGCAAACCGGAGGTTCCCCATTGAAAACAACAGGGCGCCCGTCGTCTAAACAGCACCCTGCACCCGGCCGCCCTAGTGCCGCTGAGGGTGCACCTTTGGTGCTACTTTGTTTCCCCATTTGCCCTGAGCTAAAGCTTTGCTCCCACACCCAATGGCCTGCTCGTCAGCAGCCACCAACCGGAGGCCCCCTATCCCCCATTGGATAACATTGGGCCTCGGCACTCTGCACCCGGCCGCCCT
Source organism: Calotriton arnoldi (assembly GCA_963921515.1). NCBI lineage: Eukaryota > Metazoa > Chordata > Amphibia > Caudata > Salamandridae > Calotriton > Calotriton arnoldi. Next base: position 16,226 of record CAWUFW010018531.1, read on the forward strand.
AGTGCCGCAGAGGGTGTAACTAGAGTGCATCCTTGACCCTGGGGGACCCCTGAGTCTACCCCCAGAACCTCAACTCCCACTACCAAATACCTCAAAACCGATAACACTATTTTCCTCCATAGGACACCATTGACTGTTTTTCTTGGAAAAGTTTCTAAGTGTGGAGTTTGAAAACCTAAAGAAATTCTTTAAAATTGTACTATTTAAGCAAAACGATTTTACTTACCTGTTTACAGGAAATGTCCAGGGGTAGTATCCAGGCATGCTTCTCTGAGTAAGAAAAGTAATCTAAAAAGTAACTTACCTGGTATTTTACTGAAAAGCCCATTCAAGTCTATGTACTGTATTTACAAAGTATTGCATTTCTCTGCAACCATCCTGAAAGTCAAAACAAAGTGCATATACCATTTCAATTCAAACTGTTTACAAACTGCATTACTACTGTAAAGTATGTATTGCTTACCTGTGCCAGGCTTGCTTGGTTCTAGAAAATAAAATAACTAAAAGAATATTTTTATACAAAAACAATTGGTCTGAAGTTCAGTCTTTGAGTGTGTGAATTCATTTGCTGACTGAGTGTGTACAACAAATGCTTAACACTGTCCTCTGATACTGCCTTACTACTCTAGCTACAACCTTCAACCAAGAGAACGCACGAGAGTCTTTTCTGTTAATACTAACTCTCTGTATAGGACCCTCTACTATTTTGTAATTTTATGGATCTGTTTGATGTTAAAGTGTTTCTGACTGGTTTGAATGTTTGAGTGTGCATGTAATTTTGAATGAGTGCTGTTATGAATGTTTAAATGTGGGACCGTATTTATATTTATATGTTTGGTGTGTATTATCATATATATGTCTTTATTCTTGTTTTGCTAATTTTGATCAACTATATGAATGATAATAATGAAAATAAAAATTTACACATTTTGTAAAATATTTGTATGTTAGCCCAGCGTTGTTGATTATTGAGTGACCCTAACGGGCACATTTTATACTATCTATAGACAGGTTGGTTTCTTTAGACTGCACTGCCTTACTACTCGACCACACTACCACAAATAGAGAGTGAGGTGCTATCTAACTTTACCTCTGCCTACCTTTGGGGTTCCACTGGGCTCGGTGCACACTTTACCTCAATTTGGTATAGTATATACAGAGCCAGCTTCCTACAAGTACCCGGTGGAGTAGGATTAGTAAATTTACCCTGCTGTCACTGTCCACCACCAGCCCAAACATAAGTACCCGGTGGAGTAGGACTAGGAATTTTATGTGCCATCACTATCCTATACCTGCCCTGAAGCAAATACTTGGTGAAGTTAGAGTAGTAATTATGCACTGCCAGTGACTGTCCTGCACCCACCCTAAGGTAAGTTCCCGGTGGAGTGGGAATAGAAATTTAGCCCCTCAGTCAATGTCCAGCACCTGCCCTGAGGTAAGTACCCGGTGGAGTAGGATTTGTAAATTTGCCCTGCTATCACCATACAGCACATGCTCAAAGTACCTGGTGGAGTAGAAATAGTAATTGTATCTGCCATCACTTTCTATCAGATGACGTTCTATTAAAGAAGGGTTCAAGTTTGTTATTATAAAACTATTTTCAGTTACTTGTGGCTGAAAAGGTTTCTTTGTGGGTATAGGATGGTGGAATGGTTAATTAAATGTTGAACCTTGCTTATTGGAGAGTGATTGAAAAATCAGGGACTTCTGAATTAACAAAAACTGTTTGCAAAAAAGAGAAATCTGAAGTAAGCTGAAGTAAATGTTTCGTAATATATGGTGCTATTATACATTACATTTACTATGATGATTTTTCAGTACTTTCTTTGTAATTTAGTAGATTTACAGGATTTTTGGCAAGGAACTCCAAATGAATCTTTCGGAATAAAATCTGTAAAACTGTAATTCAAATTTAAAAATTAGTACAGTAAATCATTTGTTATTATGACAATAGATTCATTCTCTTTCCACTAACACTTTTGATGCAAGCACATGATGTAGAAATAATAGTGATTAAGGGGATGTCACTGTCCAGCATCTGCGCAGAGGTAAGTACCGGGTGAAATAATATTTCAAATTTTGACCGCAGTCACTATCTATCATTCGATCTGTGGTAAATACTCTTTGTAGTAGTAATAGTAATTTTGGCTCCAGTCATTGTCAAGCACATGCCCCGAGGTATGTACTCAGTGGAGTAGGAGTACAATTTTTGAACACAGTCACTTCCCTGCATTTACCCTGAGGTAAGTACTCTATGGAGTAGAAATAGAAATTAGGCCACCAACAAACTGTCCAGATAATGTCATCAGCTAAGTACTAGTTGTAATAGAAATAGTAATTGTATTTTACAGCTACTGCCCACGACTAACCCAGAAATGAAAATACATTTCGATTTTATTCAGAAGTTGAACCCATGAGTAAGAAAAAAATATAGCCACCCCACTCCCCTCCCCCACAGACAGTATCCAGCACCTGCTATGAGGTAACCAAAATGGGGTGATTAAAAAGAAAATTCGCCTTTCAGTCACTATTCATAAAAATGTCATGAGGAAAGTGCACAGAGGTGTAGGAGAGTAGATTTTTTTCTCAGTTACAAAGTACGACTTGTCCTTAGTTATGGCCCCAGAGCAGCAGGATTTCTAATTTGAGTGAACAGTTATTGTGCCATAAGTTTTTTAAGTTGAGTATGTGTTGAGGTAAGAATTACTATTTTAGTAGTTGAGACTCACTGTGTATTTTATACCTAAAGGTACTAAAATGTATAATATAGGCCAGGTTGGAAAAAAAAAGTATGGTAATGTACACATTTTAAATGGTTAAAAAATATATTGAAAACATTTTGATTGTTAAACAAACTTAAATTATTCACATACTGGATATCAGGAATTGTGAAAGATAGAGGATGTTAAATTCAGAACTACTCACAAATTCTGAATATAATTTTTTTTATATTTTACAAACATATATAGTTGATTGGTTGGAGGGTTGTTTTAAAAGGATTATTCGTGTAAAATTACCTTTTGAAGTCTCTAGATGGCAGTATTCGTTAAGGAATGTGGTTTTCAAACCCTGCTCTAAACGATGCGTGTGGTGACTAAGGTATCCAGTGTACCACTGACAACAAAATGGTGGACAGCAGTTTATATATGTGTTTTGTGAGGTGTACTTTAATTTAAAAGAAAATATGGTTTGAATGCAGTTTAAAAAAGTGTGTTTAATTATGGGACAAAGTCCATTTGATTTTAACGATTTAAAAAATGCTTTTAGATGCGATCCAGTCACAGAATGTCAGCCATTTTAGAAACCTTTGGCTTGTTAACATTTGTCAAAATAGTAGAAGGACTACATTTCCAAAGCAATACCTTAAAGGACTATTCATATGATGTTAATGAGATGCTGGTTTCATTAAATTGTACTTGGTGAATTTTAAAAACATGGAGAATATAAAAAAACTGCAAAACTGAAAATATGTGAACATTTTAAACAAAACATGTTTTTTTAAATCTGAAAAAATTCTAAAACAGGACTGTTTTGAAGTGACACAAGTATGCGTCCCAGAAACAAATGTGTGGTTAAGGCATGCGTAGTATTGCCATGTGTGGTTCAGGCGTGTGTAGTGCATTTATTGAAAATGCGTGGTTCAGACATGTGTGGTGGAAATCCGTGTTGTACAAATACAGTCGTTGTTCCGTTTGTGTGATTCAGGCATGCTTTATTTAGCAAATTGTTGTTCCATCATACATCCGTTTTAGAACAAACAACGACAAAACAACAAACAGAAGAAGCAACATGTGAATCAGATGTTAAACTGAGTGAAGGAGAAGGTACCTCATCAGCAACATGCTCAATAAAGACAACTATTTTTAGAGGAGATTAAAATGATCTACATGGATCAACGGACCCCAAAAGGACACAGCCGAGGACTAGGCAGGAGCAGAGGCAGAGGCCAATGAAAAGAAAGAGAAAAGCCGGAAGAGGTAGTGGGAAGAAACCAATATCCTCTACGTAATTGAAAACAACAATGAACTAAGTAACTTCAACAGAAAGAATTTGATAGTCAATCTATCCTCACATGTACTCATGAACAAACGCTGCTAAGTAAGGGACTAACATTCTGCTTAGAGGCCCATGTCAACTATGTGGAAAGCCGCATAGGCACATATAAGTTTATTAGAATGCTCAAACTAAAAATGTTTTTTGCTATGAAACAAAGTACTGACACACATTTAAAATAAACACAACAAAGTGACAATGGTGTGGATATTAACATCGATCAAATTCAGGATTAAAAAAATCTGTTTGAAGTAATGGATGAGACAGAAGATGATGATATCACAGAAATTGATGTTTTAAATGAACTTGGCATCGCTACCAACAGACATCAACACAGTGACTTAAAGTCAAAGTCAAACTTCTGTCCAACATTATCTTCAGGTAAAAAGATAGATGTGTTCCATCATCTAGTAACTGAAGATTAGAAGAATTACAAAATCGGTCACAATCAGGAAAGAAAGAAAACTTAAGCACAAATGAAAGACTGGCCTTGAAAAATCTTATGGAAAATGAGAATAACATACTAAACTAGCGCACTAGGGGGATAATATGGTAGTACTCAATACAGAGGACTATGTCAAAGAAGCCATGCGACAACTAAATGATGAAACAAGCTACATTAAATTAGATCATAATCCTATAAAGAAAATGACAACAGAATTACAAGAATATTTGAAAGAATGGCTCAAAGAAGATTTAATAAATGATGATGAATACAAGTATCTGGTAGCTACATACCCAACAATACCAACAATTTACTTTCTTCTGAAAATACAGAAAACATTGTATTTCCCTCTGGGTAGACCTACAGGTTGAGACTGCAATTCAATATATGAAAAAATATCAATATATATGGATCAATACTTTGCAAACTGAGAGGAAAGTGTAACTTTACGACTTTTGGTATTCATGAAGGGCATTTACAAGTCGTAAAGTTAGACGTTTGTCTCAGTTTCGGTCTCATTAAAACTTAAGACCAAAACTTAAGTTTAACCCCTTGAGCGCTCATGACGGCACCACGCCGTCATGAGTCACGGGCGGCGTGTGCTCATGACGGCGTGGTTCTGTCATGCCGCGGCCGCTCCGCCCACGCGACATTAATTCCCCGCCTGTGCGGGCGAATTAATGAGCGGGCGTGGTCATGACGGAACCACGCCGTCATGAGCACACGCCGCCCGTGACTCATGACGGCGTGGTGCCATCATGAGCACCGAAGCGCCGCGCTCACCCCCTAACCCCCCGCGCCGTGGCGGAATTCGCGCCGCGGTGAAGGGGTTAACTGAGACAAAAGTCTAACTTTACTGCTCGTAAATGCCCTTTGTGAATACAAAATGTCGTAAAGTTAGACTTTTGTCTCAGTTTGCCTTTGTGAATCGGGCCCTGAATTCTTATATAAAAGACACAGAAGATTTTCTGAGAACACTTGCGAACATGACTTGGAACATTGATTATCCCCTTGTAACAATTGATGTAGTGGCATTGTATACCTCCATAGAACACACAGTGGGTCTACAGGCATGTGCCTACTTCTTGAAATGTGGGTGAACTTCTACATTCTCAATACTCTTGCAAATGATGGAAATATGTTCAAACAAAACATCTTTTGGTTCAACCAAACACCGTTTCCTCAAAAGGGTGGAACTTCCATGGACATTTCCATTTCCACAAGTTATGCGAATCTCACAATGGGGTGGTGGGAAAAGGAAATTGCTTGGGGACAAAACAATGAACAATATATATATGTATTTTTTTTAAAACCTTTATTTATCTTTTTTCAATAAAACCACAATAGGTGTACAATTTCAAACATTCTGGTCAGATGGGATCCACGACAAAGTGCAAAAATGTGTAAGCAGTACTTAATCGCATTTGCTTTACCAGTTATCTTATACAAAGAACAAAATTTAGAAAAAAACATTTGATGGTCAAGATTTATTGACGATTTTTTTTATTAGATGGCATGTAACACAACTAGAGTTTATGTAATAGTACATCTTAAACAATAATGACATAGGTTTGAAATTTACATGCACCACCAGTAAAGAAAGAATAGATTTTCTTGATGTAACTGTGTATATAAGAGACAGTATGATTGAAACCACTGTATACAGAAAACCCACTTCCACCACCAGCATTTTACATGGCGACAGTTTTCATCCTAAACCACTTATAAAAAGTATCCCATAAGGAAAGTTACTTAGAATGAGAGGAATATGTTCCAGTGATACAGATTTAAAGAGAATGCGAGACAGTTTCTAATTCATTTATCAGCAGAGGTTATAAATGGAATGACATCAAAAAAGGTCTAGTATGCGGGCCGAATACAAGGGACCAGGATAGTCCCACTGAAAAAGTTACCTTCTCAAAGTCGGGGACGCAGAGTTCAAAACTTCAGGATTTCACATAAGGAGCTCAACTGATGCCAGCCAAGGGTCCTGAACCTGGAAAGGGACCTCTTGGGGTGCAAGAACTCACTCCAGCAGAGACCAGCAGGGCTCAAACAGGTTCAGTTGCAGGTCCAGGCAGGGTCAGTTGCAGGTCCAGACAGGTTCAGTTGCAGGTCCGGCAAGGGCCAGTTTCAGCATGTCACCTGGACAGTTGCCTCTGGAGCTTGTTGTGTCCCTGAAGCTCAGAAGAGGGGTCAGCCAACTGACCCTAGTAGTCGCTCTGGTAGTCCTGGGTTCAAGCAGATGGTCCTCTCTCCTTCAAGCAACAAGGCAGGCCTCTAGCAGAAAAGCAGTCCTCACAAGAACAAGGCAGGCCTCAAGCAGCAGGGCAGTCCTCTGAAAAAGAAAGCAGGCCTCAAGCATCAGGGCAGTCCTCTGGTAGTAGCAGGGCAGTTCTCTGAAAAATAAGGCAGCCCTCACGCAGCAGAACAGTTCTCTGAGAAACAAGGCAGGACTCAAGTAGCACGGAGTCCTCTCAAGTACAAGGCAGTCCTTCTGTAGTCGTCAGCCGGTCCAGGAGTGTATTGAAGAGTGGGTTTGGGGGTCCTATTTTTATATCTGGTGCCAGCTTTGAAGTGGGAGAAACTTCTAGAGTTTTTCCCCCACAGTTGGTTCTGCAATTTCCTGCCTCCCTGCCCAGTCTTCAAGAGGTACGGGGTGACAAAAGACTGGTGTCAAGTTCTTTGTGAGTAGGCTGGAGGCAGCCTTTGAAATGTAAATGGGGCAGGGAGCAGCTTCACCCCTCCCACCCTGGCAGGATGGCCCTCTCCCAGCTACACCCAGATCCTATTGTTCACTGTCTGGGCCCAATATGCATTCCTGATGGGAGAGCAATCAACAGGCCCAGGCAGCTGGAAACTCTTAGAAGGCTTCAGAAAGTTTAGGACGGGAAATTGGCAACTTTTTAAAAGTGGCATTTTTGAAATTGCAATCTAAAATCCGACTTTACCATTAATGAGGATTTTAAATTACAATTCATTTGATTCCAAACATGACATTTCTAGATTGCTTATATAGCGCAGCGGCTACCTACTCGGGGTTTCCCGATGCTTTGACAACAGGCAAGAGTGCTCTACCTGCTCCCAATCAAAGGTTAACACTTATTAGTTAGCACTTATTCAATGTAATAAGGTAACCCAATTTATCTATGGGAGAGATAGGCCTTACAGTAGTGAAAAAACGAATTTGGGAGTTTTTCAGTACCAGAACATGGCAAACTTAAAACCACACATCCTATCCTTTCAATAGAATGCACCCTGCTTTATGGGCTGTTTATGGCCTACCATAGGGGCGACTTATATGTGTTAAAATGGGAGGTTTAGGCCTTGCAAAAGGTTTATTTTGCCAGGTCGAATTGACAGTTTAAAACTGCACTACAGGCTGCAATGGCAGGCCTGAGACTTGTTTTAAAAGGCTACTTTTAATGGGTGGCACATTGAGTGCTGCTGCCCACTAGTAGCATTTAATTTACAGGCCTTGGGTACCTATGGTGCTATATACGAGGGACTTGCAAGTACATTAAATGTACCAATCAGTTGTAAGCCATTTGTACCATAATTTGGGGGAAGGGTAAAAGCACTTTAACACTAGTTAGCACTGGTAAAGTGCACACAGCCCTAAAGCCAACGAAAACAGGTTCAGAAAACAGGAGGGGTGAGGGCAAAATGTTTGGGGGTGACCCTGCAGAGAGGACTAAGTCCAACACTTACACTTTGTAATAACTTTACTCCTTTTAGCTATTCACCATTTCCGATTGTGTAAAGTTAGTACCAATAACTGTTCACATGCAAGCGCAGGTCTCTGCCATTGTTGTGGCGATATTCCTATGGTAAAGCATAGGGAAAAGTAAAAACCATATTAAACCTTGAAATAATATAGCAAACATACTTTATTGTTTTAAACCTGAAACAAATACATTTTATAGCACTATTAGCTTAAAAGTGAATTAAAAATTAATTACTGTAAATATATTTAATTAATGTATAATTATTCATTTAGAGATGTCTTTAAAAAATTCCATCTACTGTAAAATGTTTATGTTTATTTAATTTGGGTATCAAAAATTACTAAAAGTAATGTATAGAATAACGTTTAACTAACTTACATTTAAAAAAAAAAAAAGTTAAATATATTTTTACATTTTGACAAGTTTATTTAGCAATCTATAATAAAACAATACTTATTTTAGTTATATTTTTTTCTTACCATTAAATAAAATGTACATTCATTTTCCAAAAGTCGATAAAAGGTCATTTGATTTAACATTATTTCCCTTAAGTTGTTGCAGTTCCAGAGGTTGGCCATGTATGGTGCTGAACTTACTACAGGTCTGAGCTGAAGTACATTTACGACTGTTTTGAGACCTTTTTAGCTGTTCTGACCATAGAAGTGCAGTTTGTGAATAGCAATGGGCTTATTCTTTTGTGGGTGAGTGTTTGTCTGTCTCTAACCCCCCCCTTAACCCTTCCCTAACCCCTTCTTACTCCTACTTACTCCATTTTGTAGTAGCATTCCACATTTTCCTGCCAGTCCGCATCCTTCACACATTTGCTTCAAAAACACAGGCGTAAGTGTGCACAGATCTCATCATAGAAAAGCTAGGAGAGGTGACGGCAGAGGTGGAGGTTCCACATATCGATCTGTGAATAGCATTGTGTAGTATGTGAGTCTATTTTAGTACTACTAAATGTACTACAATCTGTAGTTTCTTAATTGGCCCCTTAGTGCATCTACCTGTGTGCTCATCAGAAGGGGGCATGTACAGGAACACATAAACAGCCTGCAGCACCTGTATCCTGAATTTTGAACATGGTCCAGGGATCCACACATTCATTTCTCTGTTGATGTCTGAAACTTCATTAATTCTTATGGAAGTCTGAAACCCTTCAAAGGACTGAACAGTGTGAAACTCACTCACAGACAGCCGCGCCTATGGAAGCAGCTGGGATGAGGTCTGCAGTGTGCCACCATCACCCATGCGTACATGGCTTGACTGTGAATATGCTAGAAACTACAAATGTGTTGGGCCTCGTGGCCTTATAGCACTAATGGCCCAGCAAATAAGCACACATTTACGCACACCAGTAAGTAAGAATTTATTGTACAGTTAATTAAAACCTTTACGAGCAAGCATCTCATGTCATATGTTCAGGACAACAGTTTAAAACAGAACGTGAACCACCATTAAAAACACATTACAATAAACCCCCAGGTTCCTGAGGGAGTTAGTTAAGACCTTAAAAAAGGCAAAAGTGCATGACAGACAATTTTTTATAGACAGAAACTTAGCAACAGAGTCGGAGAAGTGATCCTTATTAGTCGGACACTTGCAGCAGAGTAGATGAAAGAGCAAAAAGCAAAGTGTCAAAGAGTGCAAGAGAGCAAGAGTGCAAGAGAACGTGCTATGTGCAGAAACGACATTTTAGCCTGTGCAAAGATTGTTATAATTGGCTTAAGCGTTCCCCATTGTATTCATTTTCAGACAGATATAAAAAGTGCTGCGTGCGAGGCAGCAAACAGCTAACCCAAGGTTGCTGCAGGTGTTCGCTCTGCACGCTCCTCAAATGATCATTTTGATGGCAACAGCAAATATGGAAAGTGCAGATGCAAAGGCAGCACAAGTTATCCCAAGGTTGCGGGGGATGTTTGACGTTTAGTAGCGTCTGTGCAACGATGCTCCACATAGCATTCCTCTTGGGGGCTCGAGCAAGTAGAAAGTGCAAAGTGCAATGGAATAATGGATTATCCCTGGGACTCTTCAAATGTTCAATAGCAGCTGTATAATGAGGAGAACAGTTTTAAGGACCGAGTTCTGCAGCAAGTGTGATGTTTGCGGAGCCCAGTTTCACTACGGCCATTTAAAGGAATTTAACTATTTTGACATTTAGGGCCCGATTACGAGTCTGGTGGTCCATGGACCACCAGACTCGTGGGGGCGCAGCGGTGACGGTCTCCCGACTGCCCTTTTAGGAGTCAGGCGGTCGTTTCTCCTCCATGAAAACCTTGGCAGAGAGGAAATAAAGGCGATGCCTCTGAGCCCCTTGGATGCAAAAAGGGGGGCACCAGAACCCCCCTGTGTGCATGTACATCGGTTCCTTCCCGGCATAGACTTTTTGGCGTTCCCATTGTGGTGCACATTTATAGAGGCACCGCTGTGGGAACGCCAAAAAAAAGCCTGCCAGACAGGAGGAAACTTCTAATCTGGTGGGCTTTGGCGGTGCGGTGGCAGCGCGGACCCGCTGCTGCACCGCCAAAGTCGTAATTGAGCCCTTACTGTGGTATTCTCTAGGTTAAGGCTGGCTATTACAGACTGACAGCAGGTTCAGACTCCCAAGCAAACGTCTCTGCGAAGTGGATGTTTTCTTAGCTGCAGCAAAGATGGTCAGAGGAATAATATGTGAGTGATGGTTTCCTCGCTTAAGCCACAGAGGTGACACATTGCTCTTTGAGTTGCAGTGTTTCACCATGCCGGGAGGTGAGCCAGCAAGTTTCACTCCCCCAGTCTCAGTGCCACTAATATGAGTTTTAGCCATAGCGGATAGGTGCAGGTGATGTATTTCTGCTGATTCCAGGGGGTAAAGGAGTTGATTACTGCCCAAGCATGCGTTCGCTTGCTCAGTGTTGCCGTATCTTCTAGCCTTGACAGTTTTTTTGTGGTTGCTGCAGTGAGCTGTTTGAATGCCAGATTGCTCACGGAGGCATGCAGATTTTTCCCCCATGACACCGTGAGCAAGAGTTTGTTTAATTTGTCTTGGAGATAGTGATTGTACAAGGATCCCGAGTTCTGTAAGTCTCGCCAGATTAAGCCATTCATAGGGCCAGATGTACGACCCTTTCATTTAGCGCCTCGCAATTTGCGACTCATTGCGAGTCGCAAATTGCGAGGCGCTAAATGAAATGTACAACAGTGTTATTACACTGTTTTGCGATTCCCAATGGGGTCGCAAATTGCGAGGCTCATTAATATTAATGAGCCTCTCGCAATTTGCGAGCCCATTGGGAATGCCAGCCCTCCCAGGGATGGTGGCTTGTTGGGCTCAGCAGACCACCATGTCTGGGACTGCTTTTTAATAAAGCAGCTTTTTTTTTTAAATGCAGCCCGTTTGCATTTAAAAAAAAAAAAAATGAAACGTTTTCGTTTAATTTTTTAAGGGCAGGCAGTGGTCCCTGGGACCACTGCCTGCCCTTAAAAAATATTTTCCCCTGCATTTGCAAAGGGGAAGGGGTCCCCTGGAGACCCCTTCCCTTTTGCGACCCCATTACCACCCTCTTGAAGAGGGTGGTAATTTGCGAGTGTTTTGCGACCGCAATTGCGGTCGCAAAACATTTGTACATGGGGTTGCGATCGCTATTAGGAAGGGAACACCCCTTCCTAATAGCGACTCGCAATTCCAAAATAGCGAGTTGGAAATAAATTGCGACTCGCTATTTTGGAATGGTACATACCCCTATTGGTTTTTGCATGCGCAAACGGGTTCGCAAACCCGTTTGCGCATGCAAAAACCGTTGTACATCTGGCCCTTAGAAACACCGAACAAGTTAAAGGGCCAGATGTACGACGCGCAAAATAGCGCCAAGCAAATTACGAGTCTCTTGCGACTCGCAATTTGCGAGGCGCTATTTTGCATGTACAACAGTGTGTTTAACACTGTTTGCGATTCCCAATGGGGTCGCAAATTGTGAGGCTCATGAATATTAATGAGCCTCTCGCAATTTGTGAGCCCATTGGGAATGACAGGGTGGTAATTTGCAAGTGTTTTGCGACCGCAATTGAGGTCGCAAAACATTTGTACATGGGGTTGCGCTCGCTATTAGAAAGGGAACGCCCCTTCCTAATAGCGACTCGCAATTCCAAAATAGCGAGTCGCAAACAAATTGCGACTCGCTATTTTGGAATGGTTCATACCCCTATTGGTTTTTGCATGCGCAAATGGGTTCGCAAATCCGTTTGCGCATTCAAAAACCATCGTACATCTGGCCCATAGTGTCTTGTGGGGTAAGTCGAAGCCTATGACAAAAATCCAGAAGTGCGCTGCTTCTGGCCCAGGACTGCTTTGTTATGTGAAACTCAAGTCTTATTTGGGCCAGTTAAGCTCTCTTTGGCAGACGAAGAGCTGCTTTGTAGGTTTGAGTGATGGATTTATCCAGCAGAGTAGTCTCCATACCAAGTGATTTCACTCTCATAAGACAATGTGGGAATGGCCTTTTCTTTCATTAGGGGAGGGGATGTGGCCTAGCGGCTAGAGCGGTCGACCTTGAAGCTGGGGAACCAGGTTTGAGTCTCTGCAGGGACGCTCAACATCCTGTGATTCTGTGCAAATCACTTAGGACCTCATTTATGAAAACTGTTGCATCGCTGCGTGAAAACAGCGATGCAACAGTTTTCACTGCGTCCTCCTTGCAACACCATGGATGCGCTGTATTTACTGTACGGTGCTCCATGTCACAAGGAATTACAGATACGTCAGTATTCCAGCAATGTGTCCTTTCACATGGGGGCAAGCCTTATGTGAAAGGGCCTATGTCAGTCTTACACCTACTGTGAGGCAGGCGTAAGGATTTGACGCAGTGGCCTTCTAGAAGGGGCGCAGTGAAATCCAACTGATTTCACTGAGCCACTTCGACGACCCTTTATTGCGGTGGAACGCCCACCCTGCATACATTATACCTGACACAGGTATAATGTAGCACAGGGCTTTACAAAGTGACGCATCTGCTTAGATGCATAACTTTGTAAATATGGTGCAATGTGGGGCATTTTTTACGTGGCTGTAGCGTCACAAAACGTGACGCACCGGTGACGCAAAGGGCTCATAAATAAGCCCCTAAATCTCCCCTTGCCTACCAAAAATGAATGTGTCTGTCTGTAACGGAACTGGTGCTCATGTAAAGCGCTCTGATACCTTCGGGTCGAGTTTGTGCTATATTACACTCTAAAAAAAAAAATGTAAAAAGGGGTTTTATCTAGGCTCAGTCCCTGGAGTTTCTGGGCGAAAGTGGTGAGGCATGAGGCTGGTGCCTTGGTTTTTCAGGGAGAGCAAATGAGATTCAAACGTGCCTTGACTGTCCAGACAGATGCCCAGATACTTATAATCTGCTCCGTGCTGAAGCCATTCTCCGTTGAGGTTCCGCCGACCACAACCTACTGGTTTCTTTCTGAAAGTGACGTCATGGTTTTCGTAGGGTTGATTTCCAGGCTGTCCCTGACAGTGTAAGAGTGGAGGGTGGAGGGTTGACGCTGAAGGCCAATTCTGGCTTTGGCTTAGCAGCACGAGGTCGTTCGCATAGAGCAGACCATTGACGTGTGACATTTTACAGTTTATGTGTACCTATATGTGGAAAATACTCACTTTTTTTGTTTTAAAAAAAAAACGAGCTCACTCTGGTAAACAAAAGACAAAAAATGCATTTCCGTCTATTCTCATTTCCCTATTTTTTTTATGTTACAGAGAAAGGGTGATTAGTTTCTGTGCAGGCAGATGCCAGAGTACAACTAGGAAAATGCCTACCTCATATCCTAGTTGCTTGTCTAGTGGTGAGATTCTAAAGGTTGCCTGCCCTAGATGCCATCTGTCCCAATATAAGCACTAAGGGGAAGGTGACTGCCACAAGAAGCATTGTCTACAGAAAAGATCATCTGCAGGGAGAGCGCGCGGGCCTTCGAGCCCTCTCGAACTCTGCCTACTACTTCTTAAAACACTTGGGGGCAGATTTACAAGCCCCTTGCGCCACTTTTGCGTCACCTTTCCCATGTTAAAAGTGACGCAAAAGTGGCGCTAGGGGCATGCAAATCTGCCCCTTGGGGGCTTATTTACAAGCCTCTTGCGCCACTTTTGCGTCATTTTTAACATGGGAAAAGTGACGTAAGGGTGGCGCAAGGGGCTTGTAAATCTGCCCCTCGGTGTCTAAAATATATCTTCCTTGACTGCCTTTCAGAGAACAGTGGGGCAGATTTACAAGCCCCTTGCGCCACTTTTGCGTCACTTTTCCCATGTTAAAAGTGAGGCAAAAGTGGCGCAAGGGGCTTGTAAATCTGCCCCAGTGTTCCTTGGCAGAGGGGAGAAAAACAGCCCTGCAGAAATCAAGCATGACTTTTTATACAAAGGGAAAAAAACACATAACCAGTAAATTGAGTTTTTTTTGGCAAATAATGACAGAAGATCTTTCGGGGATAGATGTCAGAAGCATCTCTGTGTGTCATCTCTTCGGCTCCATTATTCCTCGCCTGCATCTTCTATTTCAGCCTGTCTGCCTTACATACAGACAGATATTGCTTTCTGTTCTGTGGAGACCATTACATTTTTAATGGAAACCTCAAGCAATTTTTCTTCCCCGTTCCCATGGCACCGGCAACAATGGGGCAGGCTCTGCCAGCCCACATCCCGCAGCAGAGCGGAGTGGCAGGTAGGGGATCTCAGCTGGTTTCAGGTATTAGGAGCAGGTAAGTGGGCAGCGAGCCCCAGCTGTGCACTCAACTCACCCAGCAGCAGCGTCGGCTCGAGCCAAGGCAAAGAAACTACAGACTGCGAGCAAACTGCACGTTGAGCGTAGGTATAGAGGAAGTGACATCACGCAGTGCCTTGGCAGGAAGTATAATCACGAGATTGAGGATACTGACCAAGTGACATATTATTTATTTAATTATTGATATAGTGCTTCAAGTTCCCCTTCAAGGCAGCAGGGCGCTGTACAAAGTTTAGCAACAAGTAAAACATGAAATCATGGTAACAGCAATAGGCCGGAGTTAATAAGGCAACAGCATATATGTGCTCCAGCAGGTGACACGGTAAGTACTCATGGTCGCTTTATTCACAAGAACAAGTAGTAGATGTGTTTTTTAAACTGTTGTGATAAAGGCTGAGATAGGCAGAAATTGAGGCAGAGGTAGATATGTCAACTAAGTGTGATAAAGAAGAGAGAAAAACCAGCAGAGGTGAAAAGTGAACTGAGGTCAAATGTGAACCTTTGAAAGGAGGAACGAGTCTAGCGTGATCTGGAAGGGCATTCTAAGCCCTTGGTGCATTGCCAGCAAAGGACCTGCTGGGAGTTGTATTTCTAAAGTGCCAAGCCTTGGGTTTAAGAAATAAAGGCTTCTTAGGGACCTGCTTTTGTGAGTTAATCTTTACTTTTTTGCATGTGAGGCAGGCTGCTTGGTATAGGGAAGGGAGGCAGTTCCAGGGGGAGCCACTGAAGAGGCTTGAGAACAGGAGTTTGTAGTAGAATGTCTTTGTGTTTGTGATTAGTCTCACTGCAGAGTACAGGATGGGTCTGGTGGGAGCAAGGTCTTGTCTAAAAGCAACCTGAGCTGAAGCCAGGAGATAAACAGTGATTCAGAAAGGTTCTCGTGTATTTTAGGACTTACCTTCAGGGTGCATTTCTTAATCAGCAGCAAACACTATCAGTACCTGCCTAGCCAAAGAAACATAGCCTAGTGGCTGTGATGGGGCTGAGGTTCCACCTATAAATTACTCTGGAACACTCTCTGGCGGATGGATCGCTGGTTCCTGATTGGTAGTGTAGAGGGAAGAGATATCTTACGACAATTGTTCACACAAATAACTATAGGCCCTATATTCATTACTCCGAAGGATCACAGACTCCAATTTCCAGTTAGTCCATTTATTACAAAGCCAAAAATAGTTGGACATACAAGCACCTCAAAACGAGGTTGTAGAAATACATCAGAACTAATACAAAGCCAAACCTACGAACAAAGTTGACTCGATAAAGCATGAACCGAATGGCATTTTCCAGAAACAGAACGCAGGCAATAAGTGCTCCCACGTCTAAATCAGACTTCATCACAGGTTCGTAAGTGGAAAACATAACCTATCCCTACACTATCACTAAGGTGGCATCCCTACTTAGCATTTTCTCCCCTGGGCAAGTTAGGAAAAGGTAAAGGGGTCAGCGCGTGATGACTTCCATGGGTCTGGTAGCATAGGCTACGGAGCTCGTTCTAAGATACTCTTCTTCTCCTAATGTCTCCCGATCTTCTCCTCTCTCCACCCTCGGGACACTATCCCTAATTCAAACTTCGAAATCACATACCACGCCCCTTTAGGTCTCCTCATCGACCCGTCCCACAGGACATCTTCTCATAGGTGAATTTCCACTCCACCTCTGCTCTCCCAGCTCCTGGCTCGATGACCTTGCTTCCCAGGCCTGTTCGAGCGAAAAAGAGCACCGTCTTCCGATATCAGCTTCTCATACGCCTATTGTATCCACTGCTTCCCCAACCTAACTCCTGGAACAAAAGCGTTATTCTAACTAACAATGATGAATTCACCACCTGCAACGGAAAATAATGAGAAAGAACAAACTCGACATGCACATGAAATTCATAGCTACGCGTTAAACTCAGTCGCGAGCAACCAGGGTAAAATACACTTTCAGGCCCACAGACTTCGGCCAACATAAGGAAAATGGCATACAAGCCTCATGAAAGTACACAATAATAAATGCTTACTAAGCAGTGCTAAATCAATACATTACATGAGCACACCAAATACGTGAATAATTGTAAGTGGCATACAGAAATCACTATGCGTTAGGCCTTTAACTGAACATGAACTGTTTTCAAATGCAAATCTTTCACAGCTTACATAAATACAACTTTAACACAACACTTTCATGTTATTACAGCACATTTCTAATACCATTATTTTAATACGACAGAGAATAAATGCAGGTGCAACCTTCTCATGATTATAATGCACCACTACAAATTAAAGAGCACGTCTGCGCTCTATCAGTTGTAAGCAAGCTACTCAATGAGCACTGTCATCTTTATAGCAGAATCACAGGGGCAGGAACGTGACGTCACGAGGCACTTGACCCTCAATCACATAACAGGAAGTATCACATGATTGAGAAGCCCACAAGCCCAAGATATGATCAGAAACGTACTATTCAGGGTTGATTTCTCAATCAGCAGTAGGAAATGACAATTCTATCCTAGTTCGATTCACTACAGGCTACAATTATAGGTGTAACAGAGAAGACGTCAGACAGCCTTTGAC
Source organism: Calotriton arnoldi (assembly GCA_963921515.1). NCBI lineage: Eukaryota > Metazoa > Chordata > Amphibia > Caudata > Salamandridae > Calotriton > Calotriton arnoldi. Next base: position 33,747 of record CAWUFW010018531.1, read on the forward strand.
CCTCAGAGTCATAAGAGAATGTGACATGTTTATGCTGATGAGGGGCCGTTGTATTTTTGAGAACGCAGTGGGTGAGAATACGCTAATAAATAGTGACTTAGGGCCTGAGTAATAAAAGAAACAGATATTTTGCTGGAAATTCACTCCTGTACTACATTTGGAGTTTGTTTCCGACTTTCTGGAATTAAAAAAGAATTCTAGGAATAAGCTTGCACATTTATTAAATTCTTAGGTACAAGGAAACGTAACAAGCTTACATTTCTGCTGCGGCCTGGACAAAATTCACGTAATTTCCGCAGAGGAAATGCACAAAATATTATGCGAAATTACGTGTCATATTTCTAAATGCCAGCATTTTGCACAATTTTGTTAGGCAAAATGAGTCTTGCGCCACATTTTGTGCTAAAAAAACAGTAATGCAAAATCACATGTAATGCGAGAACAGCCACGTACATTCCTTTAAGGAGGATGCAAGGACTCACACATTATTTCATCTCGTCAAGGAGTCGCTACCTTGGCTATTCCCCAATTGAATGTTGTGTATTTCCATAGTGAAAACATAATTATTTCTGGCGCTTACAGGAGTGAACTGTCGAACGAGTTCATGGTGGGAACCCACCTGCAGAAAGTTGGTTAAGGATGTGTTCACTTGGTTTCCCTGGTGGTCCCACTCAAAACTGTCTACAAACTGATCTCTAGAGGTTGATTCGTTCACATGGAATTTCCACTATTGCTCGATCTGTAAATCAGGAAGAGGATTTTTCCATCATGATGGGAGGTTTTGTGCACCCAAGGTGAGCAAAATGATATATGAGTGATGTCATTAGATGCTAAAAGTAGCAACACTGATGACACACTCACTTTAAATAGACCAGTGGCCAGAATGGTTAAAAACGGGAGTAGAAAAGCAGTTAGAATTACCACCTGACTGGTATTTTACCATCACCATTGGTAATTGAAAGGTGTGAGAGGTAATTAATAAACACTGGCAAAGAGGTAGCCGGTATTTTTGAACATGCCCCCTTCTGAGTAAAAGTGCCTGTAGGCCTGCTGTGTTTGTGTGTGCACAGACTTTACAGCGTATAAAAAACACTAAGGACCTCATTTAGGAGTGTTTGCCGTAGGGCAGCGCTGCAGGCTTTCCTGCGGCGCTGTCCTATGCGAAAGAAAAGGGCCGGAATGCACTGCATCTATCAGATACGAGGCATTCCTGGCCTTTTCCCCTGCGTCGGCGCACAATGGCCTGCCGTGCGCCAACACAGGCACCTTTGTACCATGGTGTAAGGGTGCCTGCGTTGCGGGGATGATTATTTTTGTGCAGGAAGGAAAACCTTCCTGCACAAAAACAATCACAAGAGGCTTTTTCCTCTTTCTTTGTGTGCTACAGAATGCAGCACACATAGAGAGAGGAAAAACAAGGAGAAATAAAGATATTTCTCCTCGTTGTGACTCCCTTATGCCTCCCCCGGGGAGGCGTACGTTTTTGGCGCTGCCTCAGATTTACGATTTCTCGTAAATCTGGGGCAGTGTCAAAAAACCATGGATGTTGCTGGGAACGCCCCCAGCAACACCCATTGCATGCCCCTTTAATGCAGAAAACTGTGTTAATGGGAACGATATTTACGAGGCAGCATTAGGCGGCTCATGAATAAGGCCCTAAATTTGGACAAAATAGAAAAAACAAAGTAAAAAAAACTAACTAGCGCTGAGTCTTTCCATTGGCCTTGCCTGTTATTAGTCACTTCATTCCAGCGCCCATCTCTAACCCCCCCCCCTAAGGGAGTAGGACATCCTGCCATTGGTTACCTTAGACTTGAGGACTAGCTTAGAGGTTTACACTGGGAGACTCTGTCAGATGCGGTAGTAATTGGGGCCTGGAACATCTCCAGGCCAGAGGAGTGGTTGGATAAGACTGTAGAGAATCTGGGGCAGCCTTATACATGTTGAACAAGTGAAACACCGAGCCTGGGATTGCACATTGCATAGTGCTCACACATTCAAAACCCTTTGGAAGAGGTTGTCACCTGTGTGTTTGTCCGGATCATAGTTACTTAGGACCATATTAAGACTTTGGCGGTCATACAGCGTGCGGTTGTAGGAAGGTGGCTCTGTATATACTGTACCCAAGTAAGGTTCAGGGTGTACAGAGTCCACAGTCCCCCAGAGGGTTGACAGAGGCTAAAGTTAGATATAACCTTACTCTCCAAAGTGGTAGCTTGGTCGAGCAGTAAGGCAGTATCAGAGGACAGTGTAAAGCATTTGTTGTACACACTCAGTCAGCAAATGAAACCACACACTCAAGAACTGAACTCTAGGCCAATGGTTTGTATATAAAAAAATATATGCTTGTTTTATTTTAGAACCAACAATAGGGTCAAAATATACTTTCTCAGTATGAGATGCTTTGGTTATTCACCTTACAGATAGGCAATAGACTTTTTAGATAGTGGTAATCACAGTTGGTGCAAGAGGCAACACAGGGTCAAATTCAATGCAACATTGAGCTCAATGGAAAATTATGCTTAATTACAATTGATTACTTTGCAGAGCACTTTTCTAACCACAGGACTGGATCCTGGATTCAGTCCTGGGACACTTCCTGTAAACAGGTAAGAAAAAGCGTTTTGGTTATTGTAGTGATTTTTGAAGAATATTACTATATTTCAAAAGCTGACACTTAGAAACTTTTCTGGATAAAATTACCAATGTTATCCTATGAAAGGAAATACAGTGTGCAAGCAAAGTATGTTTACGTTACTTTTGTAATCCAGTGCTGGACTCCTAGGTTCAGCACTGGGACATTTACTTAAAACAGGTAAGTAATTACGTTTTTGTAGTTTGTTCGATTTTTAAAGAATATTTGTAAAATACAGAAATCGACACTTAGAAGAAATTTCACAGAAAACCAGTCAATGGATCCCTATGAAGGAAAAGTGAGTTAACGGTAAGTAACGTTGCGATTACTTTTTAGGGCCAGTGTTGGGCACTCGGGTCCAGCACTGAGGCCCCTCCTAATACTAGGTGAGTATTTTCGTTTTCGTGACTCGGTTGATTTTTGGTGAATATTCTAAAGTTTCAGAACTCCACACTTAGAAGAAATTTCGCAGAAAATCAGTCAATGGAACCCTATGGAAGAAAAGTGAGTTATCGGATTTCGGGTAAGTACTTGACTGGCAGGGTTAAGGTTCTGGGTAAGACTCAGGGGTCCCCCAGGATCAGGTAAGTACAGTTTTTACACCCTCAGCGGCACAGGGGCGGCCGGGTGCAGAGTGAGAAGGCCCAATGTTATCCTATGGCAGGCGGGGGCCCCGGGTTGGTGGCTGCTGGCAAGCAGGCCACGCGACTGTGGGAGCTGGGCTCCTGGTCACTTGCTCAGGGCAAGTAGGGAAGTAGGTTAGGATAGAGGTTGCACTTCCAGGGGCACTCGGGCGGCTGGGTGCAGGGTGCTTTGAGCCGTCGGGCGCTCGATGTTAAACAATAGAGGTCGTGAAAGGTGAAGAAAGGCTGCAGGCTCGGGGACGGTGATTCTTCAGGGACGACCAACACTTCAGGAGGTAAGTTGGGGTCTTGGAGGATAGGTAGACACCCAGGAGTTGGGCACAGGGGGCCGTGGGGCGCCGGGTGCAGGGGTGTCTTTGAGGTCGGGAAATCTTACCCCCTGCTGGTCGCGGTTGGAGGGGTCCCTTGTCCTGAGGCTGCAGGCGTCGTCTGGGTCGTCGAGGAGGGTCCTTGGCCACTGGATTCCAGGTCAGAATCGCCGGGGGTCGTCCTCGAGGTCTTTGGTCACTCAGGCACAGGCTGGACTCGGCGGGTGCAGAGTGTGCAGGTTTCGCGGCTCCGTGCCAGGGCCGGGTCTTTGGTAGGTTTTCTTTTGAGCAGTACCACTGCTCGTGGGAGTCCCTGGGTCGAAGGCTGTAGCACAGAAGTCAGGTCCTCCGGGGTTTGTGAGGTTGCTGAGGCCGGGATTCCGCAGGAGCAGGTTCAGAGGTCGACAGGCCGGTAGGGCTGGGGCCAAGTCAGTTGTTGTCGCCTCCTTTTAGCAGCTGCACGGCTGGTCTTCTTGCTTCGTCTTCTCTTCTTGTTTTCGGATTTGGGAACTGCGGAAGGAAGGTTCAGGGAGCCCCTAAATACTAAATTTAGGGGTGGTTACAGGTAGGTAAGGGCAGGGACCAATGGGTCCCTTCCCTGGGGTGGGTACACCCCCTATTCTGTTCCTCTCCAGTGGGAGGGGACAGGAGCCTGTCCCTGGTTGGCCAGGTCCCCCATCCTCAAGATGGCGGGGACTCGAGTTTGTGCTTCACCTCGCCTCCCCCACCTTAGGGGTGGAGTTGGCAGAGGTGGGCACAACCCATTTCCTGCTTCTGGTTTTCCCGCCGGTTCTCCCGCCAGGAGTGGGGGTAGAACCAGTGGGGACCAGTTTGCTGGAAGCAGCAAATGGTCTGGGGAAACTCCAAAGGCGGCAGGCCTTTGAAGCTCCCCCTGCCCATCCTGGGGGAGGAGGCTTTGGCACCTCGTCCCGGGATGTGCATTGTTTCAGGCCCCTGAGAGCAGAGGCTCTCGACCCAGGGGTCCAGAAACATGTCTGGTGGTGGCAGCCTGGGCAGCCACTCAGTCCGGACACTGGAGGTCGGGTTGGTTTCAGGGGGCATCTCTAAGATGCCCTCTGGAGTGCGTTTTACATTAAATCCCACACTGGCATCAGTGGGGGTTTAATGTGCTGAGAAGTTTGATACCAAACTTCTTAGTCTTCAGTGGGGCCATTATGGTGCTGTGGAGTTCGTAATGACAGACTCCCAGCACCATATACTCTTAATGGCAGCACTGCACTTACAATGCCCAAGAATGGACTTGGGCACTGTAGGGGCACAGGGCTCATGCCTCTATGCCCTCACCACTGGCATAGTGCACCCAGCTAGAGGGGTGGCTGACCTAGGCCAGGGCAGTGGCTTGTAGGCATGGCACACAGGGATGTGAGCCATGTCGACTCTTCACTTTTGTTCTGCACCAAGACACGCAGCCTGCAAAGGCAGTGTGTGTGTGTAAAGGTGCAGGGTCCCTAAGGGTGGCACAACAAGTGCTGCAGCCCTTAGGGGCCTTCCCTGGTCACAGTGCCCTGGGTACCCATGGTACCATTTACCAGGGGCTGACCTGTGGCCAGGGATGTCAATTGGGTGTAGGTATCAATGCAATTTTAGGGAAGGAACACAGGCCCTGGGTACCTGGTTGGCAGGAGCCCAGGGCACACTCAGTCAAAGTACATCAGCCATTCAGCAAAAAGTGGGGGCATACCATGTAAGAAAGATGGCACTTTCTCACACAACTCCCCCCAAACGAAAGATGATGAGACTAACCTTGCCCTATGGAGTCTTCATTGTCTAAGTGGAAGAACCTGGAAAGGCCATCTGCATTGGCATGGGCAGTGCCAGGTCTGTGTTCCACTTCAAAGTCCATTCCCTGTAGGGAGATGGACCACCTCAACAGTTTTGGGTTTTCTCCTTTCATTTGCATTAGCCACCTGAGAGGTCTGTGGTCAGTTTGAACTAGGAAGTGAGTTCCAAACAGGTAGGGCCTCAGCTTCTTCAGGGACCAGACCACAGCAAAGGCCTCCCTCTCAATGGCACTCCAACGCTGCTCCCTGGGGAGAAGCCTTCTGCTTATAAAAGCAACAGGTTGGTCTTGGCCTTCATCATTGGTCTGGGATAGGACCGCTCCTATCCCTAGCTCAGAGGCATCAGTCTGCACAATGAACTGCTTGGCATAATCTGGTGCTTTTAGAATTGGTGCTGAGCACATTGCTTCTTTCAGAGTGTCAAAAGCCTTTTGGCAACAAACTGTCCAGTTTACTTTCTTTGGCATCTTCTTGGAGGTGAGTTCTGTGAGGGGAGTCACAATGGACCCATATCCCTTCACAAACCTCCTGTAGTACCCAGTCAAGCCAAGGAATGCCCTGACTTGGGTCTGAGTTGTTGGAGCTACCCAGTCCAGGATAGCCTGGATCTTGGGCTGTAAGGGTTGTACCTGGCCTCCACCAACCAGGTGGCCCAAGTACACCACAGTGCCCTGCCCTATCTGGCATTTGGATGCCTTGATAGTTAGGCCTGCAGTTTGCAGGGCCTTTAAAACCTTCCCAAGGTGGACCAGGTGATCCTGCCAGGTGGAACTGAAGACAGCAATATCATCAAGATAAGCTGCACTAAAGGACTCCAACCCAGCAAGGACTTGATTCACCAACCTCTGGAAGGTGGCAGGGGCATTCTTTAAACCAAAGGGCATAACAGTGAACTGAAAATGCCCATCAGGTGTGGAGAATGCTGTTTTCTGTTTGGCTCCTGGGGCCATGCCAATCTGCCAGTACCCTGCAGTTAAGTCAAAGGTACTCAGGTATTTGGCTGCACCCAATCTGTCTATCAGTTCATCAGCTCTTGGGATAGGGTGTGCATCTGTCTTGGTGACAGAGTTGAGACCCCTATAGTCCACACAAAACCTCATCTCTCTCTTTTCACCCTTTTGATGAGGTTTGGGGACCAGAACCACTGGGCTAGCCCAGGGGCTCTCAGAGGGCTCAATAACCCCTAGCTCCAGCATCTTGCTGACTTCAGCTCTGATGCTTTCCTTAACTTGGTCTGACTGACGATAGATCTTGTTTTTGACAGGTGCACTGTCACCAGTGTCCACATCATGGGTACACCAGTTTGTCAGACCAGGGGTCAAGGAAAGAGCCCAGCATACTGCTGCAAGACTTGCTTGCAGTCAGTCTGCTGTTGGGCAGTGAGGGTGTCTGAAAAGACAACTCCATCTACTGACCCATCTTTTGGGCTGTGGGAGAGGAGATCAGGGAGAGGTTCACTCTCAGCTTCCTGTTCCTCATCTGTCACCATCAGCATGGTGATGTCAGCCCTGTCATTGTAGAGTTTTAGGCGGTTCACATGGATAACCCTTTTGGGTGTCCTGCTGGTGCCCAGGTCAACCAGGTAGGTGACCTCACTCTTTTTCTCTAGGATAGGGTAAGGGCCACTCCATCTGTCCTGGAGGGCCCTTGGTGCCACTGGCTCCAAAACCCATACCTGTTGCCCAGGTTGGAATTCAACCAGTGCAGCTTTTTGGTCATACCAGTGCTTCTGAAGCTCCTGGCTGGCCTCAAGGTTCTTGGATGCCTTTTCCATGTACTCAGCCATTCTGGACCTTAGGCCAAGCACATAGTCCACTATATCTTGTTTGGGTTCTTGGAGAGGTCTCTCCCAGCCCTCCTTTACAAGACAGAGTGGTCCCCTCACAGGATGGCCAAACAGAAGTTCAAAGGGTGAGAAACCTACCCCCTTCTGTGGCACTTCTCTGTAAGCGAAAAGCAGGCATGGTAGTAGGACATCCCATCTCCTTTTGAGTTTTTCAGGGAGCCCCATGATCATGCCTTTCAATGTCTTGTTGAACCTCTCAACAAGGCCATTGGTTTGTGGGTGGTAGGGTGTAGTAAACTTGTACTGCACCCCACACTCCTTCCACATGTGGGTCAGGTAAGCAGACATGAAGTTGGAACCTCTGTCTGAAACCACCTCCTTAGGAAACCCTACCCTGGTGAAGACACCAATGAGGGCTTTGGCTACTGCAGGAGCTGTAGTAGTCCTAAGGGGAATAGCCTCAGGATACCTAGTGGCATGATCCACTACCACCAGTATGAATTTGTTCCCTGAGGCTGTGGGAGGTTCCAGTGGACCCACTATGTCCACACCTACCCTTTCAAAGGGAACCCCCACCACAGGTAGTGGTATCAGGGGGCCTTTGGATGGCCACCTGTCTTGCCACTGGCTTGACAGGTAACACAGGAGCTGACAAACTCCTTCACCTTTTGGTGCATCTGGGGCCAGTAAAAGTGGCTAACTAGCCTTTCCCAAGTTTTGGTTTGGCCCAGATGTCCAGCTAGGGGGATGTCATGAGCCAAAGTTAGGAGGAACTCCCTGTACTTCTGGGGCACTACCACTCTCCTGGTGGTTCCAGGGTTGGGGTCTTTTGCCTCAGTGTACAGTAATCCCTCTTCCCAATAGACTCTGTGGGTACCACTGACATCTCCCTTGGCTTCTGAAACAGCTTGCTGCCTCAGGCTTTCAAGAGTGGGACAGTCTTGCTGTCCCTGGCACAGCTCTTCCCTAGAGGGTCCCCCTGGGCCCAAGAGTTCAACCTGGTAAGGGTCAAGCTCTAGGGGCTCAGTTCCCTCTGGGGCTTCCAGGTTCTCTCCCTGAGGAGAGGGGTCCTGCTCTTGTGACTGTGTAGAAGCTGGTCCGCCAGTCTTCTTTCCTTTTCTCTTGGTAGGCTGGGCCATCATTTCAGGCTCCAACACTATTTCTTCACCCTGCCTTTTGCTCTGTGCTCTTGTTTTTACACACACCAATTCAGGGATGCCCAGCATGGCTGCATGGGCCTTTAGCTCCACCTCTGCCCAGGCTGAGGTTTCCAGATCATTTCCTAGCAGACATGCAGCTGGTAACTTCGGAGAGACCACTACCTGCTTCAGGCCAGTAACCCCCCAGCCTAATGTCACCATGGCCATGGGATGACTAGTGGTGACACTGTCAGCATTGGTGACTGGGTAAGTTTTCCCAATCAAGTATTGCTCAGGGGAAACCAGTGTGTCCCTCACCATAGTGACACTGGCACCTGTATCCCTCAGAGCCTCTACTCTAGTTCCATTCACCCAGGGGTATTGCAAATACTTCTTTAAGTTGGGTGGCCACACAGCTACAGTGGCAAATTCCACTTCCCCTAGGGAGACCAGACTTGCCTCAGTGGGTTCCCAGATTTGCTCAGGGTACACTTCTGATCCCATCTGTAAACTTGCTGCCCCAGGAGTAGCTGTACTGGGTGCCTTAGGGGCTTTGTTGTGGGGGCAAGTTTTGTCTACAGTGAGGTGTCCTGACTTCTTACAGTTATTACACCAGGCCTTCAAGGGATCAAAGTTCTTCCCCCTATAGGGTTGAGGCACATAGGGAGTAGTTTGGGACCCACCCCCTGAACAGGTTTTTGGGGCCCTTTGGAAGACTCAGACTTTTTATCTTGGGGATTCTCACCACCTTTCCCCTGGGGGGTTTGGTGACCACCTTCTTTTGGTCACCCCCAGTGGTTGTCCTTGTCACCCTAGTCTTGACCCAGTGGTCTGCCTTCTTTCCCAATTCTTGGGGAGAAATTAGACCTAGGTCTACCAAATGCTGATGCAACTTTTCATTTGTGCAATTACTTAGTATGTGTTCCTTCATAAACAAATTGTAAAGTCCAGAAAAATCATGCACATTATGTCCAGCTAACCAGCCATCCAGTGTCTTTACTGAGTAGTCCACGAAGTCAATCCAGGACTGGGTCTGGGTTTTGTGAGCCCCCTGAATCTAATTCTATACTCCTCAGTAGTGAGCCCAAATCCCTCAATCAGAGTACTCTTCATGAGGTCATAGGACCCTGCATCTGGCCCAGAGAGGGTCAGAAGCCTGTCTCTGCAGTTACCAGAGAACAGTTCCCACAGGAGTGCCCCCCACAGAGGTTTCTTTACTCTTCTTATTTCACAAGCCCTCTCAAAGGCTGTGAACCATTTGGTGATGTCATCACCTTCCTCAAACTTAGGGACAATCCCTTTGGGGATTTTAGGTTCAGAAGTTTCCTCCCTATCCTTATTTTTAGTATTGCTGCCACCATTGATGGGTGCTAAACCCATCTCCTGTCTTTCCTTCTCTAGAGCCAGGAGTCTGGTCTCTAGGTCCAGTCGTTTGGCCAACCTGGCTAACAAGTTGTCCTCCTCACTGAGGGTATCCTCAGTGTCCTCTCTGGGACCAGGACCACCTAGGTGGCCCCTAGGTCCCCAGAGGTCTATTCTTGGAGTTAAGGGTGCAGGGACCCTATCTTCCCTAGGAAGTGATGGAGGTGGGTTACCATCCCCATCCTCCTCATTCCTTTCCTCCTCTGTTGGGTCATCACCATGCTCAGAGGGTGGGCTTTAGCATACTCAGCCAGGAGCTCCTGGAGCCCTTGTTTGGTTGGATGCTGGCCCATTGGTATATCTTTAAGTTTGCATAAGGACCTTATCTCTTTGAAAGACAAATGAAGATAAGGGGTGAGGTCGAGCTCCTCAACCAGTTCCTGTATGTCATTATTATCTTCACTAGTAGCTGGGTTCTTGTCTTGAGACATTTTTTAAAAAAAAATTCTAACCCCTCTAACCTTGGCTATAGTGACTTTTTATTTTCTAAGATGCTACAGGGACTTAAGCAAGGCCCTAACAAGACTTTTAGTAATTTGGTAAAAAAAAAAATGCCAATTAAAAAAATCAGAATTCTAAAGGCAATTTAAGAGTTCTGTCGTGTGATCAGATGGTAACCAAGTAGTCCAACAAATGCAAGTTTGTATCCCACCGCTGATCCACCAATGTAGGAAGGTGGCTCTGTATATACTGTACCCAAGTAAGGTTCAGGGTGTACAGAGTCCACAGTCCCCAGAGGGTTGACAGAGGCTAAAGTTAGATATAACCTTACTCTCCAAAGTGGTAGCTTGGTCGAGCAGTAAGGCAGTATCAGAGGACAGTGTAAAGCATTTGTTGTACACACTCAGTCAGCAAATGAAACCACACACTCAAGAACTGAACTCTAGGCCAATGGTTTGTATATAAAAAAATATATGCTTGTTTTATTTTAGAACCAACAATAGGGTCAAAATATACTTTCTCAGTATGAGATGCTTTGGTTATTCACCTTACAGATAGGCAATAGACTTTTTAGATAGTGGTAATCACAGTTGGTGCAAGAGGCAACACAGGGTCAAATTCAATGCAACATTGAGCTCAATGGAAAATTATGCTTAATTACAATTGATTACTTTGCAGAGCACTTTTCTAACCACAGGACTGGATCCTGGATTCAGTCCTGGGACACTTCCTGTAAACAGGTAAGAAAAAGCGTTTTGGTTATTGTAGTGATTTTTGAAGAATATTACTATATTTCAAAAGCTGACACTTAGAAACTTTTCTGGATAAAATTACCAATGTTATCCTATGAAAGGAAATACAGTGTGCAAGCAAAGTATGTTTACGTTACTTTTGTAATCCAGTGCTGGACTCCTAGGTTCAGCACTGGGACATTTACTTAAAACAGGTAAGTAATTACGTTTTTGTAGTTTGTTCGATTTTTAAAGAATATTTGTAAAATACAGAAATCGACACTTAGAAGAAATTTCACAGAAAACCAGTCAATGGATCCCTATGAAGGAAAAGTGAGTTAACGGTAAGTAACGTTGCGATTACTTTTTAGGGCCAGTGTTGGGCACTCGGGTCCAGCACTGAGGCCCCTCCTAATACTAGGTGAGTATTTTCGTTTTCGTGACTCGGTTGATTTTGGTGAATATTCTAAAGTTTCAGAACTCCACACTTAGAAGAAATTTCGCAGAAAATCAGTCAATGGAACCCTATGGAAGAAAAGTGAGTTATCGGATTTCGGGTAAGTACTTGACTGGCAGGGTTAAGGTTCTGGGTAAGACTCAGGGGTCCCCCAGGATCAGGTAAGTACAGTTTTTACACCCTCAGCGGCACAGGGGCGGCCGGGTGCAGAGTGAGAAGGCCCAATGTTATCCTATGGCAGGCGGGGGCCCCGGGTTGGTGGCTGCTGGCAAGCAGGCCACGCGACTGTGGGAGCTGGGCTCCTGGTCACTTGCTCAGGGCAAGTAGGGAAGTAGGTTAGGATAGAGGTTGCACTTCCAGGGGCACTCGGGCGGCTGGGTGCAGGGTGCTTTTGAGCCGTCGGGCGCTCGATGTTAAACAATAGAGGTCGTGAAAGGTGAAGAAAGGCTGCAGGCTCGGGGACGGTGATTCTTCAGGGACGACCAACACTTCAGGAGGTAAGTTGGGGTCTTGGAGGATAGGTAGACACCCAGGAGTTGGGCACAGGGGGCCGTGGGGCGCCGGGTGCAGGGGTGTCTTTTGAGGTCGGGAAATCTTACCCCCTGCTGGTCGCGGTTGGAGGGGTCCCTTGTCCTGAGGCTGCAGGCGTCGTCTGGGTCGTCGAGGAGGGTCCTTGGCCACTGGATTCCAGGTCAGAATCGCCGGGGGGTCGTCCTCGAGGTCTTTGGTCACTCAGGCACAGGCTGGACTCGGCGGGTGCAGAGTGTGCAGGTTTCGCGGCTCCGTGCCAGGGCCGGGTCTTTGGTAGGTTTTCTTTTGAGCAGTACCACTGCTCGTGGGAGTCCCTGGGTCGAAGGCTGTAGCACAGAAGTCAGGTCCTCCGGGGTTTGTGAGGTTGCTGAGGCCGGGATTCCGCAGGAGCAGGTTCAGAGGTCGACAGGCCGGTAGGGCTGGGGCCAAGTCAGTTGTTGTCGCCTCCTTTTTAGCAGCTGCACGGCTGGTCTTCTTGCTTCGTCTTCTCTTCTTGTTTTCGGATTTGGGAACTGCGGAAGGAAGGTTCAGGGAGCCCCTAAATACTAAATTTAGGGGTGGTTACAGGTAGGTAAGGGCAGGGACCAATGGGTCCCTTCCCTGGGGTGGGTACACCCCTATTCTGTTCCTCTCCAGTGGGAGGGGGACAGGAGCCTGTCCCTGGTTGGCCAGGTCCCCCCATCCTCAAGATGGCGGGGACTCGAGTTTGTGCTTCACCTCGCCTCCCCCACCTTAGGGGTGGAGTTGGCAGAGGTGGGCACAACCCATTTCCTGCTTCTGGTTTTCCCGCCGGTTCTCCCGCCAGGAGTGGGGGTAGAACCAGTGGGGACCAGTTTGCTGGAAGCAGCAAATGGTCTGGGGAAACTCCAAAGGCGGCAGGCCTTTGAAGCTCCCCCTGCCCATCCTGGGGGAGGAGGCTTTGGCACCTCGTCCCGGGATGTGCATTGTTTCAGGCCCCTGAGAGCAGAGGCTCTCGACCCAGGGGTCCAGAAACATGTCTGGTGGTGGCAGCCTGGGCAGCCACTCAGTCCGGACACTGGAGGTCGGGTTGGTTTCAGGGGGCATCTCTAAGATGCCCTCTGGAGTGCGTTTACATTAAATCCCACACTGGCATCAGTGGGGGTTTAATGTGCTGAGAAGTTTGATACCAAACTTCTTAGTCTTCAGTGGGGCCATTATGGTGCTGTGGAGTTCGTAATGACAGACTCCCAGCACCATATACTCTTAATGGCAGCACTGCACTTACAATGCCCAAGAATGGACTTGGGCACTGTAGGGGCACAGGGCTCATGCCTCTATGCCCTCACCACTGGCATAGTGCACCCAGCTAGAGGGGTGGCTGACCTAGGCCAGGGCAGTGGCTTGTAGGCATGGCACACAGGGATGTGAGCCATGTCGACTCTTCACTTTTGTTCTGCACCAAGACACGCAGCCTGCAAAGGCAGTGTGTGTGTGTAAAGGTGCAGGGTCCCTAAGGGTGGCACAACAAGTGCTGCAGCCCTTAGGGGCCTTCCCTGGTCACAGTGCCCTGGGTACCCATGGTACCATTTACCAGGGGCTGACCTGTGGCCAGGGATGTCAATTGGGTGTAGGTATCAATGCAATTTTAGGGAAGGAACACAGGCCCTGGGTACCTGGTTGGCAGGAGCCCAGGGCACACTCAGTCAAAGTACATCAGCCATTCAGCAAAAAGTGGGGGCATACCATGTAAGAAAGATGGCACTTTCTCACAGCGGTGCATCACTCAGTCTGCTGTAGGACCTCCAAAGCCGTGGTGCTGCCGCACGCCAGATTAGGACTTCAATCCTGGTCTGGCGGGTGGTCCTGCGGCGGGTTTACAGTGGACGTCTGTTAGGCTCATAGAAGAGCCTGACATGCAGACCGCCACTGCCAGAGCACCGACTGCACCTTCCTGCACGGTGTGGCATACATGCCACACCGTGCAGGAAGTGGGGGTGCAAATCCAGGGGGGCACTACATGTGCCTGCCCTGCAGGCACCCCCAGGCCCAGAGGTGCCAGGGCCCTTGTTGCCTCTCTGCCACCCTTTTCATGGCGGGCTCACTGGAGGACGCAGCGCTCTTGTGGCAGTCTGACCACCACACATGGAATACTGCGGGTGGGCACGCAGTGTGGCGGTGGTCGGACTGCCACACCGAGTATAGTGGTCCGGTGGACCACCGTATTCATAATCAGGCCCTAAGACAGTGGACAAATAACAAGGACGTACTAGGTTTCGGTAATGCTCAATAGGTGGAAAACCAAATATTCAACACAAACTCCTGCAATTTGTAAATGGCCCTAAATCCTCATTTTGCTTCATTTTCACAACTAAATATCCATGTTTCATCTTGAAATCATCACTTTATTGATGTACTACCTTCCTAAATAAGATTTTCCCTTCAAACCTTTTCAGCAGGGCCTCTAAGTTGGTATTGCATAATTATGGAGTGCAGCTTTGTTTTCACCAGAGAGCTATCTCTGTCCAGGCACGGCAAATGTTTCTGTTGTTAGAGGTGGGCGAGTCACTGAAAGGTCGAGCCAGACTCGAGCTTGAAGCCTGGCTCTGGCTCAGCTCGAGCTCCTGTTGGAACCTCAAGCCCATAACGAGACGAGCCTGCAAGTGGCTTCTGCCTGCCACCCTACCTCTAACCAGAATGTGACATTATGGCTATAGCTGCCGACTTTGGAACGGGGGAACCAGGTGCAAATCTCAGCCTCAGCTCAGCATACTTTGATTCTGGGCAAAATCACTTACTCTCCCCTACCTTTATAAAATTAATGTGATCTGGAATAATATAACTGGTGCTCACGTAAAGCGCTCCAATACCTTTGGGTCGAGTACGTGCTTTGTAAAACTGCAACAAAAGAAATGCACAAAGATTTCAAACAAAACGTTTACATAAAAAGTAAATACAAATAGATACCCATTAAGTGGCTGAATTGTACAAAGTGAAACCAGAAAACCTGGATAAATCATGGCTTACCGCTTAAATTGAGTGATGTTAGGCAAATATTTTATTTCAGCAAATCTCCTTTTTCTTCATTATCGCTTAATTAAGCACTTTCAAATATGTGAGTTCAGAATACCAGTTATACAAATGCTTTTGTGTTTTATTTAATAGTCTTTAATGTAACAATGTCCAGGATTTACATGACAACTGTCTTGCCTGCTAGTTCACTAATGGTTCATGCTTAAAAGCTATCACTTTTTATAGTACACGCACAACGTAACACTCACTCCCCCCACTTCTGACACCTTTCCGCGTCCGCTGGGGCCCAAGAATTTTCGGAATCAGGTTATGTTGTCCAAGGCGTAGACTTTTATTCACATCAAATCATATAATTCACCACAAACCACTACGAGAGTAAACGTATTCTACTTGGATATTGTTAGAAGGTGGTTCTGACACTATGGGCCGCCCGGATTTTTCGCTTTTTGAGCACCTAATTGTTGAGCTTTTACTGTGGGAGAGCCTCGTAAATTGGGACTCATCCACATTGAACCCATGATGGAAGAGACTGCATGTGGATTTTACTGGTGTCCCCCTAGCTTGACTAGGCCGCTGCGCAGCAGCTGGAGTAAGGGGCACCGGGTTGGTTACATGCAGACACCTGTGTACAGGCGTGTGCACACGTGTAGGGGCTGCGCAGGGGAGATTCCTAGCGTGCGCAGTCCAGGAGCAGCTACAAAATGAATGGTGTGGCAGGACTTATGCAGAATTGGGTGGTGACACGGAATAGGCCTTATACACTAGGAAGGAACATGCCAGGGAAAGTCAGTGTGCTTTACTGTGTTTTTCACTTCATTATTCCCCTATGGGAATGTGGAGCCCATGTGTTAGATTAACTTCCATAAGGCCTACAGATTCCAGACACACACTAAAGTCCACGGTAGCGGATGTGAAAAGAAGTATTCTGCAGAGTCCAAAGTCATATTTGTACTGCTTTTGGGTCATCCAGGAATGTCATATTTCTCTGAGTCCCTGGCTTGGGTCTGGCCCTGGCAGGTTAGATTAATGACCCTTCTTCCCAGAGCCAAGATCTTCCCTCCCAGGAGAGGAGATAGGTGGAGCTACAGGCTAATCCATCAGCAGCTGTCGCTGGGTGCCAGGCACCAAGCTGAACCAAGATGAACTGGGGAAAGGGTCTTGTTTCAGAGACCATGTGGCCAGAGACCCTGGACGACGCCATTTTGAACAAGCCCAGAGGCTGGACCAGGAGGAGGGAGCAGGGGCAGGGAAGTGATGTGTCGCTGTTTGATAGGACAAACAGAGACTTCCTGCCAGCCCCCTACTCAACTTTTAAAAAGAGAGGCCCAGGAAGAGAAGCTCTCTCTTGGGTGTGGTCTGCTGAGGCGGAAAGTGCTGGAGCCTGGCAATGGGCAGTTGGAAGGAGGTACCCCGTGACAGCCCCCCAGGCCCCTAATAGCACCAGAAGGAGAGACCAGGACCGGTGCGCAGAAGCAGGGGCCTCTGCGCAGGGAGAAGAGAGGCCCAGGAGGAGAGCCAGGTGAAAGTCTGGCGCAGGGAGCCAGTGAAGACCGCTCCCTGCAGAATGCCCCCTCTTGGAGACCTGGAGGGCGAAGGAGAGTGCTCCCAGTGGCTGGGGGCCGCCGCCAGGAGCAAGCAGACGCGAAAATGGGGCCGATCGGACCCCCAGGGGCTGAGATATGGCCCCCGGAAGGTGAGCGACCTTTGACCCCTAAGAAGACCGACGACGAAGCACGTGGGGCTCCGCCGCCGGTCCATGAGATGCCCCCGGGGTGGGTCAGGTCCTGGGGGCTGCCCCCAAGAAGAAGGAAACCCGTGAAAGGGCCCCCGCGGGGTGCCAGGAGCCCACCCTGGCCCCCACTGAAAACAAAGCCGGGGAGCGCCGTCTCGCTCCCCATGAAGAGTTGCAGGGGGAGGGGGCGGGGAGCGCCGTCGTGCCCCCACGAAGATGACCCAGGGGCCCGGGACCCCATCCCTGGGCCCCGAAGTAAAGCCGGGGGACGCCGTCGCGCCCCCCCATGAAGAGGAGGAAGGCGGGGGAGCCAGGAGCCCACCCTGGCCCCCGCGAGCGAGTAAAGACGGGGAGCGCCGTTGCGCCCCCGCGAAGTGGTCGGTAGGGGCCCGGGACCCCATCCCCGGGCCCCGAAGCAAAGTCGGGGAGCGCCGTCGCGCTCCCCGTGAAGATGCCCGTAGAGCTGGAAGGTGAGGGGGAAGGAGGAGCCGGCAAAGATCGGAGCGTCCACCCGCTGAAGCGGGCGGACCAGAAATGCCTTGCCGGCTCCCGCGGCAACACGCGAGTGTGCTGGCCGGGCGGGGAGCCGGCGGGGGCAGCCGGGGTGGGCTCCCGAGCTGCTCTCCATCGAGGAAGCATGCGGGGGTCCCGGGTGGGACCGGGACCCCGGAAATGGAAGGAGGGGCCCGGGTGGGACCGGGCCCCGAGAAATGGCAACGCGGCCGGGGGTGGGCTCCCTGCGCCGTCAAACTTACCTGGGGGTCCGGGTGGGACCGGGCCCCCCACCGAGGCCAACAGAAGCGGTGGAAGGCCGCCAGCGGCATCGCGGCTCTCCCCGGCACAGCGGGAGAGCCGCTCATCGTTTATTCACCAGAAGGAGCCTGAAGCGCCCCATAATGCCTTGCAAGGCATGGGGAAGTCAACGTTTTTGTGCTTGGTGGCCCCCACAGGAGGGGGTCACCCTCAAGAGTGAAAAAGGGTGCTGGGGGAGCTGCTGGAGAAGCACAGTCTCCCCCCAGCACGAAGTTCAGTCCCACCCTAAGTTTCCTAGGGATTTGGAAAGGATAACCCCTCCAGGGCTCAACCTGCATTTATACACCTTCTAGGCTGGAACTTTTGTTCTACAGCTGAGGGTGTATTGCTATGTACTTCATGGAGTGAAAGGCTGAGTTGGGGATGGCTCCAGAAAGGCATCCCCTGGAGGTGAAGAGCTGTAATTGCACCAGAACTGCATTTACTAACTGTTATGCCTTTTTAGAGGGACTGGAGGTCACAAATGTAATGTGAAGTACCTGTGTAAGGTAATGTCATAAGCAAAGTGGGTTATGTTGCCAGACATTCCTGCTAGGGTGTCTGGCTGTATAGGCGTAATCCTGTGATTTCATCTGTGATGCCCTTATGGGCTGTAATTGCGATCCATTCTAATGTCCAACAAAGGTGATGAGTACTGTCATTCTAAGGTGTGCGTAAACATGTATTCTTGCTGCTGCACTTAGGTGAAGACCCAGACTGCTAGCCCTTAAGATATAGAGGTGCATACTTTATGGTCAGTAGGAAATGCTCAGTCAGGGTTATGTGTCACCAAGGCAGGTGTACCCATTTTTAATGCGCGCTGAGGTAATGGGGTGGGTCGCCACTGGGATGGTGCCAGTGCGCAGGGCCCTCGCTCCAGGTTATGCTCAACACACTGCATTAGGGGGCAAGATGATGTGCATACATGGGAGTGGTGGTACTAGACCCCACCCCCCTTTTGGGAGGGGTGGAGATGTTACGCAATGTCACAAAGTAATTCCAACAGCTTATGTATATTTGTAAATTGGTGCATAGTATTGAGTAGTGTGTGTGTTTAATAAATGTACTCTTACTTTTATAAAGCGAAGTACAGACTGGACAATCAATTATTGAGTGTTATTTCTGCGCACCTGCAAATGGCGATTACTAGCCCACACCACCTCCCTTGAGTAAAGCCTCAGACTGCTCTGCAACGCTACCCTCTGAGAGTCAGGCGCTACAATTGGGTGTTTGTTTCCCAGTGAAGGACAAATGTAGTCATGTTATTTGTGCAGGCCTCACAGATACTGCCTCGTTTTCCAACAGATATATATCATTATTCACGGTTATTCACAACGTCAGACTTTAGCTACCTCCACATGTTAAAGGCAGTAAGGAAATTAGGCAGGACATTACAGTTCAACTTCAGCTTTGCCGTACACATGTACCTAAATTTTTATTGGCCGACTCGGCCGACCCACTCAGCAGCGCACATTGTGCCAGCAGGCCCCAACGCGCTACAGCAAACATTTGCATTACTTGAAATCCAGGGCACCGCACAGCGCACCGGCCCACCGGGGTACCCGAACACAGGCAGCCTCCCCGAGATTCTACACAGTCCATACGTTGCGGGTTAGGGCAGTAGAGTCCAGGACCACCAGCAGGTCAGTCCCCTCCCCGCCTACCCTTGGCAGTAGAGTCCAGGACCACCAGCAGCTCAGTCCCCTCCCCGCCTATCCTCTGCACAGTTCCATCCTACCCCCTCCTGGGGTACATCCAGTCGCTGAACCTCTATTGCTGCGCATCCCCCTTTGCAGTTATCTGTCAGCGCTCCGCCTTGCTCTTCTGCCGGGTGGGAGGGTGGTTTACGACGTTCCTGCGGCTTCCCTGGGGTCCAAAGAAGACAAAGAGGACGAGACCCCAGGGACGCCGCCTTATATAACATGAAGGTAAGTTTTGGTTTCCTATATGTATAGCGCGTACGTCACCAGTGATATGATACCCCTCAACCAGCCCCCCGGAGGAGGCTCGGTTCCGTGGCGCGACAAAGGGCGCCCCTCCCCTAGGCGCGGGGGGGGCCTACTCATAGTACGCGCACAACGTAACACTCACTCCCCCCACTTCTGACACCTTTCCGCGCCCGCTGGGGCCCAAGAACTTTCGGAATCAGGTTATGTTGTCCAAGGCGTAGACTTTTATTCACATCAAATCATATAATTCACCACAAACCACTACGAGAGTAAACATATTCTACTTGGATATATATCATTATTCACGGTTATTCACAACGTCAGACTTTAGCTACCTCCACATGTTAAAGGCAGTAAGGAAATTAGGCAGGACATTACAGTTCAACTTCAGCTTCACCGTACACATGTACTTACATTTTTATTGGCCGACTCGGCCGACCCACTCAGCTGCACACATTGTGCCAGCAGGCCCCAACGCGCTACAGCAAACATTTGCATTACTTGAAATCCAGGGCACCACACAGCGCACCGGCCCACCGGGGTACCCGAACACAGGCAGCCTCTCCGAGATTCTACACAGTCCATACGTTGCGGTTTAGGGCAGTAGAGTCCAGGACCACCAGCAGGTCAGTCCCCTCCCCGCCTACCCTTGGCAGTAGAGTCCAGGACCACCAGCAGGTCAGTCCCCTCCCCGCATATCCTCTGCAAGTTCCATCCTAACCCCTCCTGGGGTCCATCCAGTCGCTGAACCTCCATTGCTGCGCATCCCCCTTTGCTGTTATCTGTCAGCGCTCCGCCACAGGGTGAGAAGCTCCCTGGTGCACTCGCCCTCCCCCCCCCTGGCACTGACTGTGCTCCACGATAGCCCCCAGTATAGTCTGGACAAAGATCACCGTCCCCTTGGCCGACAGATGCACCCCATTCTGATGGAAAAACTCCCTATTCCTGGGATCTAGCAAGTTATGCCTAATTGTACCCATGGTGGAACTCGCTAATATGCTTTTGATGGAATGGTTCAGCTTCTTTACAGATTGGTTCATGGCCTTTACCGGAGCCCCCTCGGCCCACACCGTTCGCGGTATTACCTCAGACCACAAAATTGCTGCCTTTGGTAAGTATTGTCTAAACCTAGACATGGCTACAAACAAGACCTCTCTCACCCCTCGCCTGCCCAGGGGCACCATATCATTCCCGCCCTCATGAATGACTAAAATGTCCGGGGGGGGGGGAAGCTCCAGATTGTAATGCTTGTTCAAACTGACAAAATAGATCCAGCAATCTCAGACCCCCCATCCCAAACCAATGGTGTGTAAACCCCGCGGCCTCCTGTGCTTCCTCCAGACTAGACCCGCGGAATTGCTGCTCCGCTCTGCGAATCAAGGAATGCCCTCACCAACATACATGTACTGGGCTACGGGCATCAACTGAAAGAGAGAAAGAATTGCTGTTATCACCAAGACTGTTGTGCCCCTGTGCATCCTCCTCCGTCTACACAAGATTGGGCCTCACGTACCGCTCAAAACATGCAGACCGCCATCGACCCACCTTTTTGATTGCTTCTGCTGGCAGGCCAATTGCCGCTGCTGTGGTGGCTGCCCCTATACGAAAGGAATGGGAACTAAACTGTGATGACTCCTCACCCAGGAAGGCCAACGCCCACGTACACACCTTAGTGAACTGGTATTGCGTCATTGGTGCCCCATCCTGGTGTACTAGAAACCTGGTTGAGGCCACCACGGGGCGTCCCCTGAGGTAATCCCTTGCCAATGCCACTGGACAGAATGCGGTGTCGTGCGCCGCGTGCAATTTCACCCATGTGCCTTTTCCTAGCGGGTCTGTTTTAGACCTACGGATCCTGAGACGGATTGCCCCTACTTCCAAGCGGACATCCTCCACGCCTAGCCCCCCTTCACCCTTATTTGACGATGCTACCAACTCGGAGATGCGTAAGGCCCCAAAGAAGGCCAGCACATAGGCAAGACTGAATAGCTCTGTTTCATACTGGGACCGGCACACGCGCTGTAAGGCCCCCACAAGCCTCCCAGCCTTTCCATGCTTATAGGTTGCATACTGTCTTGTACACTAGGTACCAAATGTTCCCAAACCCCTGATGGCCTTCCGTACCCTAAAGTCCTTGGTAGGATCCCTGACTCCTTATAACCCGGCAAAGAAAGCAATGGCGGACAGTTGCCGGCGCACTAGCGACAGCGACTTCCCCCCGTCCTTCTGCCTCACCAGGAAACCCAACACTCCTTCCGGAGAGAACCTGTCTACGTCGGTACCTGATCCGAACGTTGCATTGTACACCACCCAAGCTTTCTCGTACATACGTTTAGTCGTGGGTGCCAGCGCTGCTGCAATTAGGTCTGTGGCAATGGGGCACCAAGCTTCCACAACTCCTCTGGGAACTCCGCCATCACTTCGTCCACCTGCGGCCACCGTGCCCTAAACTCTGCCAACTTAGATCGAGACAAAGCGTCAGCCACTGTATTATCTACGCCCGGTACATGTTTTGCAGAAAAATGCACGTTATGCAACAGACATAGGCGAATAAGATACTTCAGCAACCGCAGCACCCAAAGGCATTTAGCGCTCTGATTATTTATGGCCATAACCGCAGACATACTGTCTGACCAAAAAATTATTCTGGTGTTTACAATTGATGCCCCCCAGATGTGTAGGGCGACAATGATGGGGAACGATTCTAGAAAGGTAACGTTGCGTGTGAGCCCAGACGCAATCCACTCCCCAGGCCAATGCTGCATGCACCACTTAGAACCCAACACTGCCCCAAAACCAATGCTGCCCACCGCATCTGTGTAAAGGGCTATCTCCCTGCTGCTCCGGGCTGGTTGCTGCCATAAAAGTGTTCCATTGAAATTATCTAAGAACCCCTTCCACGTCTCCAAGTCCTCTCTGATCTCTGCAGACAATCGGGTGTGGTGGTGCTTTGCCCGTAGGCCGGTCATTGCTCGCGCTATGTTTTTTGAAAAAACTCTCCCCATCGGAATCACTCTCAATGCAAAGTTCAATTGCCCCACCAAGACTTGCAGCTGATGTAGCGTAACCTTCCTGGACGCTAAGCAGGCGGTAACCGCATCCCTGTATGCCTTCACCTTCTCCTGCGGCAACCTACACTGCCCAACCATGGAATCTATCTCAATACCCAGGAAGCACAAACAGGTGGTGGGGCCTTCTGTCTTGTCTTCAGCCAACGGGACCCCCAATGCCTGAGCAAGCTGTCGGAAACCCTGCAGGGCCCTCCCACATGCCCGATCACCAGGGGGACCCATGAACAGGAAATCATCAAGGTAATGCACCACATCATCCGATGACACCAAGTCCTTCACTGCCCACTCAAGGAATCTGCTGAACGTCTCAAACACAGAACACGCTATGGAACACCCCATGGGCATGCATAAGTCAAGGAAGTACTGACCCTCAAAAGTGAAACCTAGCAAGCGAGTGTCCTCTGGGTGGACGGGTAAAAGGCGGAAGGCCGCCTCTATGTCTGACTTTGCCATCAGGGCCCCCCTGCCTAATCTCTGTAATTTTGCAATGGCATCGTCAAAGGTAGAGCATCGTACTGCGCAGAGCGAGCGGTCCAACCCATCATTGACAGATAACCCAGTGGGGTAAGAGAGGTTGTGAATCAAGCGGAATTTGCCTGCCTCCTTCTTTGGAACCAAGCCCAGTGGCAAACATACCAAAGAAGAACACAGTGGATAACTAAAAGGACCCGCCACCCTCCCCGCATGCACCTCCCTCATAATTTTGGCCCGGACCAACTCATGCTGCTGCAAAACTGACAATTGATTCTTTGGTGGGACTGATGTGGGGGGTGCGTGGGAAGGAATGCGGAACCCGTCCCTGAAACCATAATACAGCATGTGTGCATCCCTGTTTGTATATTTGCCGAGTAGATGTGTGAGAACATGCAGGCGAATTGTGGAAGGGAGCTTCGCACTATTAATTGGGTAGCCGACTCTTAGGGGTTGTTTGCTCTCTGTGCTTGCCAAGCTTTTTGAAACACTTGAACTCTGGGTGTCCTTGCCCCCCGCAGAAAGACCAAAGGTGTTTAAACCTACATGTTGCCCCCTTGCTACATTCTTTCCTGTTGTAATGCCAGCAGGCCAGTTTTTTGTCTCCCAAACTTCTGTCGAGTCGAAAGGACTGAGCCGCCCTCCCTGGTGCTTGAGACATATTGAACTCTGCATGCCAAAGATTGATCTCCCTCTGGTCCCATGCTATTTCTGGCCTAACCGCTTTCATCTGCCTAAACTTAATGTCGTACTGCATCCAGGCTGACCCATGAAACTCGGATGCCGCCCCAAGTATGAGGGACATGTAACCAAATAACTGTGGTGCCAACGATGGTGTTTTCTCAGTCAGAACCGCAGTGTAAATGGAAAATCCCGTCACCCAGTTCCTCAAGGACCACTGAACCCACACCGTCTTAGGCTTTAATTCGGTCTCCTTACTAGTCCTTGGTCTACTAAGAACCACCCCCGCATTGATCAAGTCAAAGGCGTTCACAAATTCTCCCTTGTGAATCCTTTCTCGCGTCTCGGCCGGAATGTGCCATGAAATTGCTGAAGGAGGGGCCAGCACCAAGGACAACGACCCAAATATCAATGGGGTCACTACGGGAGGCGATTGGACTGCGCTCGCCCCCACCGTTGCCAGTGTGGTAGAAGTCTCCGCAACACCTAACCCTCCTGTCGCCGGCGTCCCCCCGGGTTGTGCCCACACCTGCGCTGCCACCCCCCTTTGAGCTCCTGTGACCGAAGCTTGCCCAGGTGATGATGGCACTGGTGCCCCCCCAAGGTTAACGGAGCCTGGTAGGCGGTCGCGCTCCCTGCTGCTTGCAGCCCCCCTTGTGCTCCTGTCGATATGCCTGGTCCATGAGGAGGCGGCACCGGCGCCCCCGTGTCATTACCAGGGGCTGGTGAGCCGCAGCGCTCCCTGCCGCTTGTGTTATCATTGGCGCCCCCCCCTACTTGTGGTGAACCCACAGACACCACTGTTGTTGAGATCGCCATTACACTCTGCCCCACTGCGCCCACACTCATGTTAAGTACTGGCCCCTGCGCCGCCTGGTCCGAGCTGCAAGCGGCCATGCCCTGAGCAAGTGACTCACCCCCCACTGTGGCTACTGATTCTGGCTGCGCGGAGGGCTTGACCTGTTGCCCCTCTTTATAACGAGACGGGACCTTCCTCTTGCGCTTTGGTGACCCCACAGGCTGTTGCTCTGGCTCGCCTGCCAACTTCTGCAGCGCTGCCTCCATGCCATGCCGCTTTGCCGCCTTCCAACGTTCATTCAGGGCGTGGAAATCCTCCTGGGACGCAGGCTTTCCAGGATTTGCGCGTGCGCGCTTTGGCGCCATGCCTTGAGCCTACCAGCCAGAAAGAAAAGACATTAGGTTACACAACAATGCTGACACTTCAGCAACTCTGCGCCACATCCCACCTGCCCACAGTATCCCTATCGCCGCAAGGAGTCCGCCATTACACCTGAAATACACCACCTGCCTACTGGAATTACCAGAGCTCGCTTAAAAGAGGTGTAATTCAGCAAAATTGCACTTGTGCAAAGAAGAGAGTGCATCAAAAGACACTGTACTTTAAAAATTGTCCCCCATTATTCCTTAATGAAAACCATCAACGAAAATTGAAACATCCCGCCCGACTTTTTTGTAAACGAACCTTAAGAACTAAATACACAATTTAGAATGCAGTGGTCTTTTTATTTTTATTTTTTATATAGTCATCCCTCCCGCCTAAGCAATGGCAGGAACCGAACCCATCACTGTTGACTCCTGGAATCATCGGCCTTAAACCAGTGCGCTAATGACATTGCTTCCGCCTGCCAAAGGAAAAGACTGTCATTTGTATAAATTATTTCACAGCAGGAATTGTACAGTAATCACGTTCTGCAAGTGGCACACCCGCATTATAAACATAATTCTAGGTAAATGGGCTATACCACCACGATATCCTGGCATTGCACAAGATAAACCAATGCGAGGCATCTGCCGAAAGAAATACGGGAAGCTGGAGCCACGCCCCCCACCATAGACGGGCGGGCCCCTGCATCTCGCGGCAGCCTCCAACGCGAGTACGCTTTCCGCGCGCGGCCCAAACTGTACTTAAATTAATGCTCCATGAATTAGGAGCGTCCCTTGAGCACCGCGCTCAAATCCGCACCAGCAACGCGGGTTTCCTCACCCGCCGAGGCACAACCCAGTGGCGAAGGCAACGCTCCATCCCTGGAGCCACGCCCCAACCACAATCGGGGCCGCCCTGCACGACGCCGCTGCCTCGAAAATTTACCCTGCTGTACCCCGCTGCCCCGGCCACCGCATTGCCTGTTGCATGCATCGCCTAAATTAACTAACCGCTTCCCCAACTAAAATCGACAGTTTTAATACTCTGCTTCCTGCTCGAGCAGCCCACGTGGGGACCATCAAAACGTTCTTGAATGAAAATGAGCTGCCGCGCAAAGAACACGGTGACATTGCAAGCACGTCCTTCTGAGCTGAGCGCGTGCCTTTCTTAGAATACATATATATTAAGGCCCTCCCCCGATCCTTAAAAAGTACATGAATTCACCAAAGCAAACAAATTGGCCCGCAAGGAATCGAACCCGTGAACATTAGTTCTGGGCACTACGATATTACTTAGCTGAGCCACCAGCTCGATAAATATCAACGCTACGCCAGGCCTCCTTGAACCCACCGTGCCTCGCCCTGTTTACGATGTTCCTGCGGCTTCCCTGGGGTCCAAGAAGACAAAGAGGACGAGACCCCAGGGACGCCGTCTTATATAACATGAAGGTAAGTTTCGGTTTCCTATACGTATAGCGCGTACCTCACCAGTGATATGATACCCCTCAACCAGCTCCCCGGAGGAGGCTCGGTTCCGTGCCGCGACTAAGGGCGCCCCTCCCCTATGCGCGGGGGAGCCTACTCATTTCAGGAGAATTTTATTAAGCAGATTTTTTGTAAACAAATGAACTTTTAATAAGTATTTCTCAGTGCAGTGCTATAATGCGACGTATTAATGTCACGCTTTCACATGTCAAAACCCTTTTTTGAATTTTGAAGAGGCGTTGTCATATTTTGCATGATGTTTGTTATATGATTTATGTAGCAAACATTTCCAGGGCTCAGCTCGTGAACGTGCTCTAAGATAAGAGTCAGACACTTGGCTCTGCTCTCCCTGGTACTTTATAAGCTCGCCCTACCTCTACCTGCTGCACCGCAAGCACAATATTCTAAGTACTGCTGCCAGAGGAACGGTAGTGGGTGGAGCTACTGAGGTTGATGGGGAGAAGATGACCTTGGTGTTCCTATCGTCAACACGATAGTCAGCAAAAGTTTTCTGACATTAATCATGCATTTTCAAACCCCACACTCTGAAGTCCAGGGGCCATAACACAATCCCATTTGCTGGGCTGATGTAGAGTGGGTCTTTACGTTTCTTTTTTCTGCCTACAGCGCATACATTAACTCTAAAAATCTCGAGTTAGTCAGTGGTAAATTTGTGAAAAAGTATGTGCTGGGGCTCTCATCAGGAGACAGCTTGCACCAGCCCATTGCTCCTATTAGCACTGCCTATAACAGAACCAACTACTAACTGAAATCATACAGCTGGGGAG
Organism: Calotriton arnoldi; assembly: GCA_963921515.1. NCBI lineage: Eukaryota > Metazoa > Chordata > Amphibia > Caudata > Salamandridae > Calotriton > Calotriton arnoldi. Next base: position 60,767 of record CAWUFW010018531.1, read on the forward strand.
AGAATGTGGCATGCCAGCCAGAGCTGCCTACTTTGAGTTGGGCAACCAGGTTCGAGTCTTGGCGTAAGTTCAACATCCTGTGATTCTGGGCAAATCACTTAATTTCCCCATGCTTACCAAAAATGAATGTGTCCTTAACTGGTGCTCATGAAAAGCACTCAAATACCTTTGGGTCGAGTTTGAGCTATAAGCTGCCGGAGTAGACGATTAAGTGCCGGTGCTGAGCACCGGAAACCACAGGCACAAATTAACCACTCAATAGTTCATGTGCTGCTGACAGCTCCGCTCAGAAATCACAGAGGGAATTTCTGTCCTCTGTTTCTGAGCTCTGCTGTCTGCAGACCATGTTTGTGCAACTCAGAGATCTGTTGAGTTAGTGGGTGCACTGAAGATGAGAAAAAGAAACCCACAGACCTCTTAAGAGTCAGCGCAGCGCACAGAAGGGGATCATGTCTAATTTACACCTGTGCACCATAAATGTTGTAGTTCGTTGTAGGTTTGTGCACAGCCGGGTGGGAGGATGAAGCCTGCTAGTGTGGGAGAGAGTAGGGATGAATGAGAGATGTAAAATGAATAAAATAGAAGGAGCAGGAGAACATACAATGAACGGTGACAGAAACAAGTGAAGAGATAGAAAAGGAGAAGGCGAGGTCGGAAAAAGAAAAGGACAAGTGAGGAAACTGACGACAAAACAGAGGTCAGCATGAAATGGAAATGTTGTCGAGGTAAGAGGAGAATTGATAGGAAACAAGCAGGAGGGGTGAAAGGAAAACTAGAAATAATACACGTGAGGAAATGCATAGCTAGGTGAGGAGAGGCTGGGGTCGAAGAGAGACGTGGGAAGAAAACAATATGAGAGATGAATGGCTGAGAGAAAGAAAACAGAATTTGAGAGAGCAATAGACCCTCAAGTGCTTGAAATGTATTTTATGATTTAAAAAAAAAGTATCTTGAGAATTGTTTACCTAAGGGTTTTTGACAGGTGGAGAAATGGGGACTAATATGTTGCACACTCACTGCAAGAAATGTTATTTATTTGCATAATGTGTGGCTGGTACAAAGGTGGCAACCTTAATAGCAGTCCAGCGAGGGTGCAAGCTGCAGCCCTGGGGTGGCAATTGCAGTCCCCATCTACTCCTAAATAATATATAGTTTTAGTAAAGCACATTGTATCACACTATCTGTTTTATTCACTACAAATAACTGGCACAGCTTTTTTTACCCGATTTAAGGGTATTTTATTTATCAACCTCGAAGAATAGAAAGCCGAGCCAGCTTTGTGGGGATTCCAAAATGTGAATTGCAGAGGCCGCCCCCAAAGGGGGCCTCGAGGGCCGGCGCCATAACCAACGCCGAGCCCTGGAAGGATCCGGTTCTGGGTGCCCTAAAGTGCACAGAAGCGGAATAACAGTAGCCTAGCCCCCCCCTCACAGGCTCCAGAGAGGCGCCAGGCCCCCCCGGCCAATGGGAGGGTCTGGCGAGGTACAAACCCCCCAATGGGGGGACACCGCCGGTAGAGGCGGGAAAGTGGGGGGGGGATATAAGTCACCGCTCACTCTGTGTAGCTCGTATCATCGTGGAGCAAGGGAGTGGCGCAAACAACGATTTTGTCGATATTGTACCTGTTAGATTCTCGCGAGGCGGAGTTCGGCCGGGATCTTGTGCGCCGAGGGACCTTGCCAAGAGGAGTTCTGGAGCAGCAGCCTTGCCAGTCTCGGAGAGCAACCAAGCTTCGGTGCTTCCCGGTGTCATGACTGCGCTGCGGAGGGGCAATGTTCCGTGCCGCGGTGGCCGACGGCAGGGGTCATATCCCCTGCAAACCACGACTCACGAGGAGCGGCTTTGCGGCGAGGGGCCGCGCAATAAAATAAGCAAGTCCGTTGAACCCCTCTCTCTGCTGGCGGGGAGGGACCATGAAGTGCCATTCGCCCATCTATTTGCGGTCTTTGCGGGCGGTGTGTCCCGGGAGCGGCAGGCGCCGAGCTCTGCGGTTTCCGGCACCCAGAACACGGGGTCGTGCCCCTCCCCTCGCCACTCCAGCGCTTTTGCGGCTCGGCCTCTGTACCGAGGCGTGGGGCTTCATGGCACGGCGTGGGGCTGCTCAAGTCCTTGCAACCTCCTGGTTGCTCCGCTGGGTGAGGTCATCAGCGTGTGGCCCCCTTCGAGCGGCAAGCCCCTCCCTGATTGGAGGAGTCTGCGCCTGCTTTGTTGGCAGGTGAAATTGATCCAGGCAAGCGGTGGCCACGGGTGTGCGCTCTGGTTTCCAGTTGCGGCCGCGATCACCAGAGCAGGAGTGAGCCGTGTGGCACCCCTGACCCCCGCTGTTGTGCGAAGAGGTCCTGCGCTGCTGAAAGCCGGGTGGCCGGGCGGAGCACACTGAGGATCCCCGAAGGCTGGCAGGTGCTCAGCGTTCTCGGGACGTCGAGAGGGCCGGAGCATGATCGGGGGAGCCGGGGCGAGGCACACGTGAGGACATTGCGCTGCACAGAAAGACAGTAAGCAGGGAACAGGGTAACTGCACTCCATAAAAGTGCTCGAGCACGCTCGGGGAGAAGTCGTGCAAGTTGAAACTAAAGGCAACAAGGCAAGTGCCTTATAGCAGCTGCTGACAACCTCCGGTCTGCGTTGGGCTGGGGGATAGGCACAACGGAGCAGCACCCAGTGGGCAAAGGACACATTAATCAGGACACTGACACTTGGTGCATAAAGTAAGGCGGCAGCACCCCGCGAAAGAAGGGATAACAAGGGGCCAGTTAAAGGCCCAGTTGCACTGCTCAAAGGCTTGGTGCATAAGGAGGGCGGCAGCACCCTGCCTAGAGGCACACGCAATGGAGAGCCAGGGCGGGAACGGGCAGCCAGAGGAGCTGGGTGATTTGCTACGGAAAATTCAGGCTGCATCAGAGGTCCACGGGACCAGCTGGCTGCAGTCACACTTGGGCCAAGCTGCAGGAGAAGGGGCAAGCAACCAGCCGCCTGAGAACGCCAGCACCCAGGAAGAGACGGAGGACGGTGTCCAAACCACTGCGGATGGCGGCACCCAAAAAAGGATGCCAGAGGACTGACCTGCCGCCTGTAGCCATCCCTGTGACGGCAGTAGCTAACAGTGACACCAGCGATGCAGCAGCAAGGGGTGAGCATATTGGTACAATAGTACAGGGATGCTTAAAATCAATGGCACCACTGTTGCTTAAGGGGCTGGGCCCACAGGGGTTAGGGACAGCGGGACCAGCGGGACCACAACCTCAAGGGGTAGTATCCGGGCTACCATGGCACTTAATAGACCCGGGCTGCGCGCGACAGGAGCGCTTGCAGGGGCAGGTCACACAGGAGACACGTGGGGAATTAGGGTCCACCAAAGCAGCATGGGGTGGCGCAAGCACGGCGAGCGACCCAGCTAGAATAGCCTTGGCTCCAGGAGCATACACTAGGCCTTCGCTAGGCCCGGCATCAATGACCACAAGGGCCACAGGGCTAGCAAGCCTTATCCCCCTGGCAGTAAAGGAAAGGATATGGATGAAGGAATTTATCGACATTTTCTCACTGTTAGAGATCCAATTAGATGGCCTGGACCTGACAGTGTGTGACAAAAAAGACGAGGATAGAAGGGAAAGGAGAAGGGAACGGAAAGAAAGGAATTTTGATAACTGGCTGGATGCATTTAGAATAATGGCGTGCATAATTGTTGAGAAGTTCCCGCGCTGCGCAGCCGATCTATGGTTAGACGAGGCCAACATCCATGGGGCACAGAGGCAATTCCCTGGGGATGCATGGTTAGTATATGACAAAGGTTTCAGATTAAAGATGCAGACACAGCCAGAAATGGAGTGGAATGAGGAAGATGTGTCTGGTTTTATACACAAAACAATGGTGGCAAAAGAGGCTAGAACATGGGCAGGAAAGAGGGAGCAGCACTTTCGGGGTTCCTTTTACAATGGGAAGGGCAAGTCATTCCATAGGCCCAAAACGTTTAAAACATGGAAACCCCCACCCCCAATGGGCCGGCGGCAATCTGCTGGAAATACGATTCTAATAAATGCACTTGGGCTTCGTGCAAATTCTAGCACATATGCTCCGCGTGCGGCGCAGGACAACCGGCAGCAGGGTGCAGACGCAAGAAAGAGCATAGAGGGGACAAGAAAGAGAAGTAAAGAAAACAGTAATTCAGTCAAGGAAGGAAGGGGGGCCAAAGGGATTACACAACTACCGGTTAGCCAGGTCCCCCATCAACACACAGCAACTCCGTAGGCTAGCCAACAAATACCACAACAAGACAGACGCCGCCGTACTCGTGCAAGGTTTTGAGGAAGGGTTTGTTATACCATAAGGGCCCACTCCCGCTGGGCGGCGCAAAAAAATTAAAATCAGCACCCGGAGGTGGTTTGCAAAAAGCTAGAAAAAGATAAATCCTTGGGTAGGATAGAGGGCCCCCTGCCACCTCAGATACATAAGGGGTTAGTAATCTCTCCCCTGGGGGTAGTTCCCAAGAAAGAACCAGGGCAGTTCAGATTAATTCACCACCTCTCTTTCCCTGAGGGGATGTCAGTGAACGACGGGATCAGCGCCGAAGCTTGCTCCGTGGGTTACGCTACAGTCGACGATGCCATCGACTTAGTATGGTCCTCAGGCCCTCATGGTGAAAGCAGACATAGAGTCCGCCTTCCGCCTCCTCCCGGTGCATCCTTCAAGCTACCACCTCTTGGGTTTCCAGTGGGAAGAGGCCCTGTACATTGATAAAGCAATGCCCATGGGGTGTGCAGTATCCTGCGCATACTTCGAACAATTTAGCACCTTTCTGGAATGGGCCCTGCATGACAGGCACCCCGTGGGGGGTAAAATCCACTACCTAGACGACTTTCTGTTCACAGGCCCCGCAAAGTCAGCAAAGTGTGGTGACGCACTGGCGACATTCCAAGAGTTAGCCGGGGAGCTAGGGATCCCGCTGGCAGCAAAGAAGACAGTAGGTCCCGCAACAAAAATCACATTCCTAGGAATAGAACTAGACTCAGTTGCGGGAACATCCATATTACCCGAGGAGAAAGTGAGGGATTTCAGGAAGGATATAAGGTGCCTCGGCGGCCATGAGAAGGCAACGCTCCGTGACCTCCAGCGGTTGATTGGCAAACTCAATTTCACTGCCAGTGACATCCCCGCGGGCAGGGTGTTTGCCAGGCGCTTAACGCAGCTAACAGCAGGACTCACTCACAAACACCACCACGTCAGGCTGGGGGCAGGGGTCAAGCGGGACCTGCTTATGTGGGACACATTCCTTGCAGATTTTAATGGTGTCCTGATCTGGAGAGAAGGCTCGGTGACAGCCAGGCAGATAGCCCTGTTCACAGACGCAGCAGGAAGCTCAGGTTTGGGGCAATCCTGGGCGACAAATGGTGCGCAGGCCAATGGCCGAGCAGGTGGCACAAACAGGGCATCACCAACAACATTACATTTCTTGAGCTGTTCCCCTTTGCAGTGGCCCTAACTGTCTGGAAGCAGGAACTGAGGAACATGAAGCTGACGCTTTGGTCAGACAACAAAGGGGTGGTACAGGCAATCAATAGAGGCTCAGCCAGGTGCCCAGATACGCTGAGACTAATGCCTCAATTGGTTAAATTCCAGTTGGAGGGGAACGTAGACCTGAAGGCACGTCATGTACCAGGGGTGGAGAACGCAGTGGCGGACGCCCTTTCACGAGCACAGATGAGCAGATTCAGGGAATTGGCTCCGGGGCAGAGCAGGTAATGACCCTCTTTCCAGAACAGTTATGGGGCCTGGCGGGATAGACTTATCAGCGCTAGTGAACCAATCCCTTGCCCCGGAAGCAGCCAGGTGCTACAAAAAATATGCAGGGACAGTAATGCAAATAGGAGGAATCCAGACACTGGGAAATATGGGCGAAACAAGGAGGGCAGTCGAGCGGTTCATCCAGTGGGCATTCACCAGCAAAAGGTCTAGATCGTGGGCGCAGGCCCACCTGTCTGCAGTGGCTCACTTCACAAAGTTTTGCGCAGGCCAGGACCCCATGGCCTCCCACTACATCAAAGCATCGATGAGAGGGTGGAAGCGAACAGAGGGAATAAGGGCAGACAGCAGGCGACCCAAAGACTTCACGAGATTGGGCCAGCTCATGGACACACTAGGGGCTATAGCAAGGGACACCTTCGAGCTCTACCTTTTTAAGGTGGCCTTCTCAACCGCATTCTTTGGGGCTTTTCGCCTTGGCGAGCTAGTAGCGCCCAGGAGGGCTTGGCCAGCGGGGCGGTGCTTGCAGGCAGCCGATGTCAAACCCAAATTAGCAGAGGTTGAGCTATTCCTGAGGCGGTCAAAAATGGATCAGGCCGGCAAGGGGGCGGTAGTGCACTTGAAGTGCATCAAATACCACAGATACTGCGCTGTCTGCTGCCTCCTTACGTACATGGCGGTGCGACCATCAGGGGAGGGTTCACTTTTCAAGCATGAAGATGGGAGCCACCTAAGCAAATTTCAATTCACAGTAGTGATGCGCCAGGCCCTCGCCAAAGCAGGGCTACCCCCAGCAGCATTTGGCTCCCACTCATTTAGGATTGGCGCAGCAACCTCAGCAGCGCAACACAGGATGACCGAGGCAGGGATACAAGCAGTAGGCAGATGGCGGTCCCGGGCATACAGGACCTATGTGAGACCCCAACTACTGTAGAAAATCTCGGTAAAGACATAGGGGCTGCCGCATGGGGGGGCGCAGCCTCCAGTACGAAAGGCTGTCTGACATTTGTGACCGTTGCTTCAGCAGGAGGGCGACCCTGCCTGGTGTGGGTGGTGGGCCACTCCTTCGTATCAAGGATGCAGTCTTGGTGGCAGCGGGGGGGCCACAGGCGGAGAGGAAGACCAGTCAACACATGCATCCGATGGCTGGGGCAACCAGGGATGAGATGGAATCAGCTGCCAGCGGCCCTGAGGGACCTGCAGGCGGACACAGCATGGCACCCGGACATCTTGATAATCCACCTTGGGGGTAACGACCTGGCCCAAAGGGAGAGGAAGGCATTCCTCCAAGACATCCAGACGGACCTAACAGAGGCAGCAAGGTGCTTTGGGAGTACGTCCATCATTTGGTCTGAGCTGATCAGCAGAATGGTGCGGCGGGGAGCCGAGTCACACAAGGCAGTCGAAAACTCAAGGAGAAAGCTGAACATCGCAGTTAACAAGTTCTGCAAAACCAACGGCTTGGAAAGCATCAGGCATGGGCTCATCCACCCAGAGCTCTATGAGCGGGATGGGGTTCACCTATCGGAAGACGGGATGCATGTTTTCTGGGATAACCTGTGGGACGCAATGGCTCAGGCAGGCTGCAAGTAAAAAAAAATAATAATAATAAGGAGGATACGAGGGGGAGCCGCAGGAAGATGCTAGCCTCCCTGACGGCGTGGGGGAGAAGTAAGGGTACAATGGTTGGTATGGAGACACACCGACAGGGCGCAGGAGTAGGGCCACTCACTTTGGGATGCCTCACGGCAGGGTGAGTTGGCCTAATAAAAAGGGGGTAGCAAACGGAGACGGCACTCGCAGCCCAGACCCCGCCGGACGGCAGGGCACAAATGAGACTAACAAGGTAGCGAGTTGGGGCCTAACTCCGGGGAGAAGCTACCCCCCACATGCAAAGAGCATAGAAACCAACCGAACAATTGTATGACCCAGAAGGGACAAGAAAGGAGATAAGCCTGCAAAAGAACTAACCAATGAACTGTCGGTGCGATTTACGAATTTCTGATGTACATACGATTTACGGAAAACAATGTGAATGACAAGCAAAGTATATGAATTATGACCCAAAGTATGAAAGTTCACAAATGATGATTTATGACCAGGGGTCATACAATTTATGACCCAAGTATATGCATGTATTCGTAATAAAACTGCGGCCAACAATGACCACTATAACCACAACGCATGTTGGCTGTTTATTCTAAGGAATACAAGGCTAGGAGAGTGTATGTACACCTGGAGTGGGCACAGTGTGGGGGTTATTACAGATCCGCAGATCTACCTGTGACAAATGTTTGACTCACTTAGAAATCCTAACTATTAAATATCATTAAATAGCATCCATGACGCCGGGATGTGGATTTCACTAGGGTTTTTGTCAACAAAATGTCAAGTATTGCATACATGAAGTGGCTGGATTATGCTGCTTGGGCACAGCTGCTGTCAGTATCTCTGCCAGCACGCGGGACGCTCACCATTAAATTGAGAGCCTGTCTGAGCAAGCATCATTGATGGAAACTTGACAGGTGCCCGCACAAGCCAATTGTCTATCAAGCGGCTTGAGATTGAGTTTTATTGACTGCTTTTTTTCAAATTCGTACGATGGTAGCATGCTTGGACAGGGCTTCAGTGAAGCAAAATCTGATGTAGATGTGTTTTTTCACTCTAAGCAGAAAAGACAATCACCACTTGTCTGAAGAATAAAATTTGGATTTTATGTGCATACATTCCGTTATTTGTATGACAGCATTTCATAGCAGTAAATGGCAAGAGGGTGACCAAGTGATTTTCAAGAGATCACTCAGCTCTGGCTAAGTAAGAAAGCTCACGTTACAAGTTAAAGATCTCTGGGTCCTAGACTGGGACATTAAGTCACTAGACCACAACCCCTCTCAGGAGATGATGTATGACTGGCTAAGGATATATTGTAATTGCATTTATATAGCGCTTACTACCCCATATGAGGTGTCGAAGAGCTTTTTTGGCGAGTAGCACGCTACTCTGGAACCTATAAAGGATTAGTGGTGAATTAGTTTAGTGAAAATATGAAAGTAATTTGAGTGGTGGATATGTTAGTCAGTTATTTGGATTGAGAAGGATATTGGAGGGATAGAGAAGGGAAAAAAGGTTTGCATTTATATAGTGCTTGCTACCCCTGATGGGGTGTTGAAGTGCTTTTTGGCGAGTAGCACGCTACTCTGGAACACATACAGTGATAGTGGTGAATTAGTTTAGTGAAATATGAAAGTAATTTCAGTGGTGGATATGTTAGTCAGTTATTTGGATTGAGAAGGACAGCAAGGGGTTAGAATAGGTTAAAAGGTTTGCATTTATAAAGCGCTTGCTACCCGTGATGAGGTGTTGAAGTGCTTTTTCAGCGAGTAGCACACTACTGCAGAACCCATAAAGGATTAGTGGTGAATTAGTATTATGAAATATGAAATTAATTTGAGTGGTGGACATGTTAGTCTGTTATTTGGATTGAAAAGGATAGTCGAGGGATAGAAGGGAAGGATTTAGATTTTTTTGTTTTTGTTTTGGAGTTTATAGCAGTAGGAGGAGGCTTGGGATGAGTAAAAGGGAGGCAGAGGGGGATGAGTAAAAGGGAGGTGGAGGGGGACGAGTCAGAGGGAGGGTTTAGAAAGGCTTGTTTTGGGGGATCGGAATAGTAAAAAGAGGTATGAGATGATGCAAGGAGGGGTGGAGTAGGGAAAAATCTCAAAAGGGTTATTTTGGGGAACATAGTAGTGGTATGGGGTTTGGGATGAATGAGAGAGTGGAGATAATGGATATATTGATAGAGGTATAGGGTGAGAAATAGGCTAGTGCATTGGAAAGAGTAGTAGAAAGAGGTTTGAGATGAGTCAGAGTTGAGCTAGAGGATATATTGAAAGCAGTATAGGGTGGAAAATAGGATTGTGCATTGGATATGCTGAATTAGAAGAAAAGTTATAAATAAGTAAAAGTAATAAATATATAGATCCAAAAGTAATAAAGATATAGATCCATAAGTACATGGGAGGTAAATAGATGTATAAAGGAAGGTAGTATATGTAGATTAAAGATGCATTAAATACATTCTGGCTTTCAAGTGTTGTTGTACTTTAAATTAGTTTTATTTATTTGTATATATATATATATATATATATTTTGTAGATCAATAGTGAAGTAATTGTAGATAAAGAGTTATGATAAAAAGATGTACTTATTTATGCAGTCACTTATATAAATGTTAAAAACATAGAATAATGTAACTCAGTAATATGTACATTTGTTAAGCAGAACTAATGAATATCTATATATAATTAAAAAAAATTAAATAAAAGTATCCTACACGTTTATACAAAGCAATACACATATATAGAGTAGAGGTTCCTTTGTTGGATGTGTTTGGTGATTTTATTCCTGATAAAGAGTGGTCCCGTTCCATGTATCGCTTTGTGGGTGACACAAAGCAGCTTGAACGTGGATCTTCTGGCAACCGGTAACCAATGCAGGGCTTTCAAGGCAGGGGAGATGTGGTCTTGTGGTTTTATATGTAAGAGTAGTCTGGCAGCCGAGTTCTGAATCCGTTGTAGTCTTTTCATGGTCGTTAAAGGTGATCCGTGGTAGAGGCTATTGGCGTAATCGAGTTTGGATAAAACAAGGGAGATGGTAGCCTGGACCTTGTGTGGAACTCCCAAACGGGGGAAGATTCGTCGCAGAGTTTTTATAGTAATAAAGCTTGATCTTGCTAGTTTGTCCACTTGGGCATTCATGGATAGTTTGGAGTCCATGGTCATTCCGAGGTTTCTTACTTCCTTCGATATTTTAGGTGGTGTTCCCAGATCATCAGGCCACATGGCGAGCGGGTCATAATGTTTCCAATCGCCACACGTGCGTATTTCCGTTTTGGAAGCATTCAATTTGAGATGGCTCCATGTCATCCATTGATCCACGGCTCTGAGACAACTGAAAATTGTCGAGTTTCCAATGTCTTTGGGGCATTGCAGTTGAATGAGTATTTGCGTGAGGTGAAATTGATTTATCAGTGCCGGTAATGACTTCATGTAGATGTTGAAAAGCATGGGCAAGATAATAGAGCCTTGAGGGACCCCTGCTTTTGTGAAGTACGGTTCGGACGAGAAAGGTGGGGAATGGATGACACTAGTTCTGTTGTGAAGGTAGGACACGATACAGTCTAGAGCATTCCCCTATATGCCAGCTTCGTAGAGTCTTTGTATCAGAGTGTCATGGTCAACCATGTGAAAGGCAGCAGAGAGGTCCAAGAGAAGTAGTGTAGCAACCCCGTTGCAGTCAACTGTGTTCTTCAGGTCATCCCAGATGGCAAGGTGGGAAGATTCTGTGCCTCTTTGTGGACGGAATCCCATTTGGAAGTCTGAAAGTATGGCATTCTCTTCAATGAATTGCGACATCTGGGCAAAAGCTGCTCTTTCTATCAGTTTGCCCAGGAAAGGTCCATTTGAAATCGGCCTGTGGTTGTCAGGGTTCAGCGGGTCCAAGTTTGTTTTCTTCAGTAATGGGCGTTTGTATGACTTTTTGAGTTCTTCTGGAAATATTCCGGTAGTTAAGGAGTTGTTGATGATTCTCCTTACTGAAGTGGCAGCAGAGGTTGTTGGAAGAATTGTCTTGAAGGTTTGAGGTGGACACAGGTCAGAAGGGCTACCGGCAGGCCTGTTTGCTTTGACCAGGTCCATAAATTTATTGTGTGAAATGTGTTGGAAGGAATGAAGAGGTTGGCTTAGAGTATTCTTGGATTGTAGATTTTTAAAAGGGTTAGTGCTGATGTTGTTTTAAGTATGAGTCTAACATGTCTGCCTTGTCCGTGTAATGATTTGCCAGTTTGTCTGTGAACTCTTGAGTAAGGGATGAGCTGCTTCTAGGCAATTTGGTTTACGGAATTCATTGAGAATTTTATAGAATTTTTTATTTGCACATTTAGCATTTTGAATTCTGTCTGAATAGTATTTTTTCTTTGCTTTTTTGATAGCTGACTTGTATAATCTGTTAATTTTCTGTAGGTGAAGTTTGTCTTGGTTGGCATTTATTTTGAGCCAGGCACGTTGCAGCTTTCTAATTTGTTGTTTTAACTCTTTTATCTCTGCATTTCTCCATGGTGCTTGTTTTCTTTTGTTCTGTTGTGAGGTTTTTAGCGGTATCAGGATATCAAAAGCTTCCTGTAGCCACTTGAAGTGTTGAAGGAAGAATCACTCCAACTTCAATTGTTTCTGAAGAAGAACTCTATTTCTTAAATGTAGCGGTAGGAGCCCACGAAGTGTCGGGAGACAGGAGCAGCTGCACTTGTGCCCGTCCACAGCCTCAGAGGGAAAACCGTAACCAAAGTGCCAGACTGCACAATGGCAAACGAACTCAACGTTGCCTCTTCAAACATAAACACCAAGGTAATACATAGAGCACGAGCTATTAAAGCTACACAGAGCTTATATGTACAAGGCAATAGAACATCTCCCTTTTTAACCAAAACAAAGAAACAAATAAAATAATAATGCAAAACAAAACTCAGTACAATTCAAACTCTTTATATCTTGAAGGTAAAACACTTCTTCTTTTAAGTCAGTTTCTTGCAGAACTGTGAACAGCTAACCTAGCCATTCCGGTACAGGTATTGGAGTCTTCCTGAGAGAACATACCTTCTGACACCTTCCGTTGGCCACCCACATTTGCTTCAGAAACCCCTTGAAGAGAATTTGCCTGAAACATTTCTTGTTCAGGACCAACTAAAGATCTGAAATCAGAATTGTCAAGATTCCTAGAATTATGTCCGGTCTCATGACCACCTTCATTACCACTCATAACCACTCTAGTATCACACTCACGCTCGCCACGACACCCAAATTGCCAAGTCACACAACTACTATTGAATTCATCAGTACCATGTTTAGCATTCACAATAATTTCTTTTTGAAAGGGTTTGTTTTTAACCACTGAACCCTTATTCCACCAACCATGATCCTTGAGTAATACTGCAGAGCGAGTTGCCCTGACAACCTGTACAGGAGCAGAAAATTTGGATTCCCCTTTACTTCTTTTCCTTGGTCTTTTAACCAACACCCATTCACTCACTGAAAAATCGTCTTTAGACCTATAAGGGGATGCATCCTGAATCCTATACTTGCGTGTTAAAGTTTTCTTGACACAATCATTAACACTACTATGTTCCTGAATATTCCTTCAAAAGGAAACATTACTACTCCAAGTGGGTGTAAGAACAGTTTTAGCTTCTCTACCTTTTAACAAAAGAAAAGGAGAAAACCCTGTAACTGAATGAGGGGTGTTTAAATAACTCCACATTTTTTCCCCTAAATACTTGCATACATTCAAGGTTGCAGCCAAAGCTGTCTGAATCCCTTCTTTGAATAATCTGTTACATCTTTCGACCAAACCATTGGCAGCTGGAAAATAGAGAGGAGTTTTTTCATGCTCGATGCTAAGTCTACGTAAAAACTCCGTCATTTTTTCTGATACAAAAGGAGTGCGATTATCAGAGACCAAAATATTTGGACTCCCTTCCATTGCAAACACTTTGTCCAGGAACTGAATAACAACATCTGTTGTAGGCATGGATACAAAGTCGTTAACTAACCACTTAGAATAATAATCTACAAGAACAATGAGAAATTTCATGTCTCTGGGTAACTTGTGAAATGGACCTGAAAAATCAATAGCCAATTTACACCATGGCTTTTCTGGAAGAGGATTCGTCCCAGTTTCATATTTCTTTACTTTCCAATGTGTTAGACCTGTCAGCCCTAGGGTGGTCTTACCCCGTTTTTTTTTCTCTTTGCGCCTCATTTTTGCCACTATCTTTTTATTGGACCTAGGTCTCTGGGCGCCTTACCACTGCCAAACAGTGCTGAGGTGCAGGTGCTCTCTCCTAATAAGATGGCTGCCACAGGCCCCTGCTACTGCAGAGTGGCCATTGTACATACACGCACCAGTAGTCAGGATCAGGCTGGGACATAATGTTACAGTATCCATGCCGTCCCGCCTCTGGGCCTCATAGACAGACATGAGGGAAGCTTCTAGAACCTTCCAGCTCAGGGAGGAGTTATGTTTTGCCGCCTTTCAGGAGGGTCACCTGACCTAGGGGTATAAGAGGTTTGGAGGGAAACCTAGTTAGTCAGTTGGGGCACCACTGGACCTGGGGGAACCTCTGCCGGAGTACAGGCTGTTGGGCCTAGGAGGGAGACCTACACTACTGGTACTGACTGGGCTGAGGCACTGCTGTGCTAAGATAGCTGAGGAACACCTTCCACCTGCTGACCTTGCCCAGCGTGAGGGGACCCAGGGAACCACCCCCAGTGTGCCTGCAGGGCACCTATCTGCCTCTTGTGCCCACCAACTCAACCCCCTTTCCCCCAAGTTACTGCAACCAAGCAACCACAAGCCAACTGCTGAAACGACCAAGAAACTGCAACCAAGCCAATTCAACTTATACATGCTACTGCTGGGGATCACCAGGTAAAGCGCCGTGCCCTAAGCGCTGGACCTTCACCCCGGGTGTCCTGCTGTAAGCGCTGTTCAGCCCCGGCGCTGTGCTCTATAGGAGTGCTGGCCATCGACTCTCTGCCAGCCCGTGCTGGCGCTGATCCCCCAAGTACTGTTGTTGCCTGCTGGAGCGCTGTGCCTGAAAAGCGCTCCAGCGCTGAATCAGCCTCCTTGCCCCCAAGCGCCGCGTGCTCCCCGGCGCTGCCTTGCCAGAAGTTGTGCACATCAGATCGCCCCCGCGAGCCCTGAGCGCTGTGCCGGAGGAGAACGCTGACTATTACCTGCAATCACCGTCGCGGGCCGTGGGCGCTGTCAGAGAAGTGGAGGTCATCGCCGCGAGCCCGGGGCGCTGTGCCAGAGAAGAGCGCTGCCTTGCGCCTAAGATCACCGCCGCGGCCCTGTCGAGGCCGCGCCAGGCCTGGGAGCGCGAGGAGAAGGCGTCGCTAGGCAACCGGGGCGCCGCCGCGTCAGAGGCCGCGCCCCCGAGAAGCCGCACACCGATTGGCTCCCTGACAGGAGCTGAGAAAGGAGCCAGAGGCCTGCGGCCGAGCGCATTCACCCGCATCGGGGGCCGGAGAGGAGCCTTGCCGGCCCCCGTCTTCCCAACAACCAAGGCCTTCCTTTCTGGGAACTTCGCCGACTTGCCTCCCCCGTCAGGTCCCCGCATTAGAGAGGAGCGGACCGGCCGGAGAGGAGGTTCCCGGCACTGCGCTCGTCCCGTGAGACAGGACGGAATCCAGGTGAGCCCGGGAGGCCTGAAGGGGGGAGTGACATACCACACGGAGGCCTCGCCTAAGCGGCGCCTCCCCCGCCTGACATCCCGAGTGGACGGGGAGGGGCGGCACCCCTCCTCCTTCCGTGGTGACTGCCTCCCCTACGCCTGGGGCTGGGCCCTGAAGTAGAGACTGGGCCTTGCCTGCTCACCCCCCACTGCTGACTGCCCGAGTGAGCCTACTAAGGAGAGGAGGTCTGGGAGAGTCCCACAAAGGATTGTTCCTGGGCCTTGATACCGGCCCACTCAAAATGTAATGTTCTAGAGTATATGTATAGGCCTGACAACTGCCTCTAAGTGAGACGTTTATGTGTAATGATGCCTTTAGGCTAAAGCCTGATCATCCACGGTAATCCAGGTCATCGCTCTGATTTAAAGGTGCTTAGATTGAATGCTGACCTTCCTTGAGACACCCACTGTCCTGAATGTGGTTGCGCCTAGGTTGATACAGGTTCCTCCTCGTCTACAGTGTTATGTGAATCTAAATTCTTGCTAATTGAATGTCGCTAAATGCATTGAAGTCTATGTTTTGACTTGCAATCTATGACCTACAGTGTTACCTGCTTTTCTAGGAGGTTATTACTACTGCCTTTTACTGGCCTACAGTTTTACTGTTATGATGTACTTGAATGAATTTACGCACTGGTTTAGAGAAACTAAATGAATTGAAATGTTGCCTGAGATTATCTGCCTCATCTATTGCTGATTTAAAACTAGATAAAGAATCTTGTTTTTACCTAACAGCCTGGTGTGGTGTCTCCTTTATTGTTGCGCATTACTGAGTCAGTGTGAGTGTGTGCTGCACAACTGCTTAACACATTGCCTTCGGGTGCCTTCCTGCCTCGCGCCAAGCTACCGTGTCGGAATCGGTGACCCCGGTTCTAACACAATGTTTATCAGAAATTAAACATTCTGGACACTTGTTTACGAACAGCTCCACAGATGTGTCCATCCCAGGCCACCAGTAATACTTGTGAACCAACTTTTTGGTGGCTGTCATGCCAGGGTGTCCCGAATGTGCATTAGACAACAATTTATGTTTTAAGGTTTCTGGTGGTATAAATAAGCCTTGTCTGGTTACCAAACCATTCTCCACTGATAATTCAGGTGAAACCTGCTGAAATGGCATGAGTGTACTGTTCACATTTCTTACATGTGGCCATTTACTTAAGATGTACTTCTTAACTTCTGCTAACACCACATCATTATTAGAATGCTGCACCCACTCGTCATCAGTAATAGTACCGGAAGAATGAGTTACAGCATCAACAACAGAAACAACACACTCCTGATCATGAATCACACCCTTCCCTCATCCCAGTTAAGTGGTATGCGTGATAAGCAATCCGCTCTGTAATTTTTGCCACCTGGAATATACTTTGCTTCAAATGTGTACTCTTGTAATTTTGATAACAAACGTACCAATCTAGAAGAAGCAGCACCTGTACCATTACCAGACATTAGGGATAAAAGTGGTTTATGATCTGTATGTAGATAAAAAAAATGTGACCCCAACGGTAAGTTTTACATTTCTCCACAGCCCAAGCACACGCTAATGCCTCCCTCTCTATCGTGCTGTAGTGTGTTTCTGACTTACTCAACGTCCTAGACCCAAAAACTATGGTATGTTCTTTACCATGATGTATTTGTGTGAGTACAACTCCTAGACCCACGGTACTGGCATCAACAATGACTGCACTTATCAGCATTGTTGAAAGGATGTAAACAGGGAGCATTAATAATCATATTCTTGATTTCCAAAAATGCCTTATCCTGCAGATCCGTCCCCAAGAATCTTTCATTTTTTCTTAAAAGACATCTTAAAGGTTCCACAAAATTTGCATACCCTTGAACAAATCTGGCATAATACTCACTGAGACCTAAAAAGGATCTCATTGAGTCCTTACCAGCCGGCGCTGATGCCCTACGAATAACATCAATTAAATCCTGTTTGGGCTTAATACCTTCAGATGTAATAGTGTGCCCCAAATAGTCGAGTTCCTTGACCAGAAATTTGCACTTTTCTTTGGAGACAGTCATGCCCCTGCTGCTTAAGATGCTTAAAACTTTGTCCAGTACTGTATTATGTTAATCAATATCTCTACTAAAAATCAGGATGTCGTCCTGAAACTCTTGTACACCCTTGACGCCTTTCAATAAAGAATCCATAAGCTTCTGAAAAACGCTCGCCGCAGACGCTAGTCTGAACAGCAGTCTTAAAGCGCCAAAGGGTGTAACAAGCGATGTCAAGTCCTGAGATTTTGGTGCAAGTGCTACCTGATGGTATGCTGACTTGAGATCAATGATGGAAAAGAAAGAAGCATCACCAATTGCCATTAACATTTCTTGGATCTTAGGTAATGGATGGCAATCCACCACAATGTTCTTATTAAGTGATCTTAAGTCAGCACACAGATTTAAATTTCCATCCCTTTTCTTGGACAAAACTATAGCTGAAACCCATTCTGAGAAATCAACCGGTTGAATTATGCCATCATTACACATATCATCCAACTGTTTTTTCAATTGATCTCTAATGCAAAGAGGAACAGGCCTAACCTTGTTTTTAACAGGAACTGCACTTTTATGTCATGAACAACACCTTTGACGCAGCCAACTCTATTCTCAAAAAAGTTCTTATACTTACTTAATATGTTATTAATTTCACCAGCATACTTATCTTGTGACAATTCAATAGATGCAATTGGCATTTCACCTAGAACAAGTGGCTTATCACTACCCGGCTTAAGAATAGTGCCCATTCTAGCTAAGTCCTTCTAGCCCACCAAGTCACGACCTTTCTCTGCAACATAAATTTTAGTCAGAATTTTACATCCCAAGACACTCAAATGCTCCACAAAATAGCCGAACATTACTATATCCTGTCCACCAAAGGCTTTTGGATGAACATCTGTGTGTAACATAATCTTATTAAACTGTTTATTATAGAATGACACATCGGTTAAAATGGTGATGTGGGAGCCTGAATCTGCCATAATCTCTAATTCTTTATCACCAATCAAAGCCAAAACCAATGGAGCCCTGAAAGAAGAACCAGAAATTTCATCATCCACAGTCAACACAAGATTACTAATTAGGGGGCATATTATCAAGAACAGCGTTAACATTATCGCCGGTTTAGCGGCAGAAAACTGCCGCTAAAGCGGCGATAATGGGCTTGATAATATGCCTGGAGAATTCCAATAGAAGTCCATGTTCTGGTGTGAACATGGGCTTCTATTGGAATTCTCCAGGGCATATTATCAAGCCCATTATCGCCGCTTTAGCGGCAGTTTTCTGCCGCTAAACCGGCGATAATTTTAACGCCGTTCTTGATAATATGCCCCTAGGTCTTCTTGTAAATCATCAGAATTTGACTCTACTGCGTTAACTCTAAAAGCTGTGTTTCCTCCTTTGACGGATGATCTGCAAACGGCTTGGAAATGACCCAGTCTTTTACATTTGGTGCATCTATGGTTGATTGCAGGACAAACAGGATTATGTCCGATATGTTGCTTTGAACCAAATCTGTAACAAATCACTTTTCTAGTACTAGTTGGAACATTCTTTCCTTTCACATTGTCATTGCTCATATTTTTATTTGAGATGGCACACACAGGATCATTGCTGATATTTGAACCTGTAATAACTTTACTAGAAATTGAGGATCGCTCAATACTTTTAGCAATATCAAATGCTTCAGCCAGTGTGGAATTTCTGCAAGCAAGTCACCGTTCCTGTATTTTCTTACTGGAACAGTGAAAAACAAATTGGTCCTGTAGGTAAACATCCAGATTCAAACCAAATTTTCATTTGGCTGCCAAGATACGCAAACTGGATATGTATTCTTCTATAGATTCATCACTTAATTGCTTCCTATGAAAGAAACTGTGCATTTGAATCATGATGTTTGGCTGATCCAAAAATCTTTTCCTTAACCACTTGTCTGCTTCAGTATATTCGTCCCAAGGTACGAGCTGTCCTTGAGGAGGTTTACACTCAAGAAGATTGTCAAAAATGTCTTGACCAGCATCCCCCAATAATCCAAAAAGTAAAGCTTTTTTCTTTCATTAAAATATTTCTTTCCATCAATGGCTATGATATAATTTTCAAGTACTAATTGATGAAAATCAGTCAAGAGAAGAAAAAGAAAAATTTCTTTGAAGTAAATGAAACACCCACTTTTTGTAGAAACAGTATTTAAATTTTCAAACCCTTCAGTTCTTCAAATATTCCTGAAGTAATAGATAAGAATATAGTAACCAGCAATGATACTTTACCAAGTGCAGTCTCCCAACGATAATGTTAACAAGCACTATAAAATATGCCCACTTTAAGATGGCCGTCGAAGAACAATGCAGCAGGTGAGTGTTGTAATCGAAAAGATACCCGTATTCCAGGCGTAGATTAGATAAGTTATTTATTAAGTTGTTACAAAGATGAAATGAGGAAAACCCCACCAGGAGCAGCCACCCTGCTGCTCAGCCCATACCCAACTGACACTCACAGACATCCAACATTCCATCCATCCAACATTCCACGCCACACTCATTCTGACTGAGCAGCAGGTAAACATAAGTTACAACATATCTCCCTTCTTTAGGGGAAACAAATGCATTGTGAAATAGATTAGATGAAACAATTAAAATAATGACAATATGGCAAATAACATATAGACATATCATCAAGAAATTGGATACAATGCATAAATTAAATTGAAAAGAACGTGCAAGTGTAAATACTTAGAACAACATCACATCACATCACATCTCTTACTCATATAAACCACCATCCAAACAACATCACATCACATCTCTTACTCATATAAACTACCATCCAAACAAAATCACATCACATCTCCTACTCATATAAACCACCATCCAAACAACATCACATCACATCTCTTACTCATATAAACCACCATCCAAACAACATCACATCACATCTCTTACTCATATAAACCACCATTCACCCAACAAACCAAACCCCACATGCCACGGATCATGTCAGTTGGCCAGACCGGCATGAAGAGCAACACACAGGGAACAAACCTGAATGCGGTACGTAAGGGAACAACACAACATAAAAGCGCACTACACATCAGCGCACTACACATCAGCAATCCAACACCCTCATAACACTGCTACACGCACAACTGAAAACAGTGCATAAAGAAACAACACAACGTAAAGGCGCACCACACATCAGCAAACAAACATCCTCATAACACTGCTATACGCACTCAACAACATGGCGCATCACATATTCGCTAGCTAACATACCAATCAAAACAATACTACACTAACGTACACCACATCAGCAATCCAACACCCTCATAACACTGCTACCCACACTTCAGAACAAAATATAATGGCACATCAGACTTTCACCAACCAACATACCAATAAAACAATGCTACACTCACTCACCCTCAAGAGGGAAACTCAAACACTGAGACAATAATATTCACGCACCGTTATTAAACAACAAATACTTTGTAATGAGTGACTAACACAACACAGCCATCTCATACACGACTCAAACCAATGAGTGGGCTAACACCTCAACACCAACTCATACACAACAATCTTCCGCTTCTGGGACCCTTGTCCCCATTTCGAGCTAACTGTTGTGATTCAAGTTCTGGGACCTTTGTCCCCAACATGGGCTCTTTGTCCCCGTTTTTTTTTCTCTCAGTCGTGGTTCAAATTCTAGGACCTTTGTCCCCTCCCAATTCTGGCCCAATGACCAGCTTCTGGGATCGCTATACCGATTCCAGGCTCACTCTGGACTCTAGATTCTGTTTCGGTTCTGGGCACTATGCCCCTTATCTCTTTTTTTTTTATTATTATGGGCTCAATGACTCGCTTTCCGTTCCAGTTATTCATTCGCAATATGCTTTACGTAAGATCAACGTCCGGTGTGCTCCATACCTCGATTGGTAGAACAATGTCCAACAATAAGTCGGCGACAAGAGATAATAAAAAAAAACAGTCCATCCGAAGGCACAGCACAGGGGCACAGAAAGACATTGGTACCTGTGATATTTTTTTTCCTGAAGCCGGTACCTGTGATTTCTTGTTCCTGAAGTAGGTACCTGTAATCTCTTGTACCTGTGTAGCGACGACACCGACCTTAACTTTCAAGCAACGCCATACGTGGTTGGCAAGAATCGCATTGCACCCGTGATAGGCCTTGCCAAATACTTGCAGCATCCAAACCAAAAATGGCGGCACGTACAGATGACGCTGCATCGGATGGTTCACCGCACAGGGATGCACGACAAGACCTGTTCCAAGCAAACATGCAGCCGGAAAAAAAAACGTCATAACTGGACAAAGCTTCACAACATGTCCACGCGGCATTGAAGAAATCCTCGCGCCCACACGGAAAATCAGGTAAAGGCACGCGAGTTGAATGTCTAACGGACACATCTGCGAAGATTGTAGTACAGTTTGAAAATGTATCTTTAACGGACACCTTCGCCGAAACTCGCAATAGGTAACACATCCCGTTTTAACACAGTGAAGGCTTGTACAAATTTACTGCTGCTGAGGTTTATTCCGGCGTCAAAGTTGAAAAGTGCCCATACATATCACCAAACACCGGGGCATGATCTTTGCCCAGATTTTCAACTCCATAAATACTCATGCAGATATCATTTCATACCGGGGCCCGATCTCTGCTCCCCGATTACCATATTTCATAACGTGAATTCTGGTAGTACACAACACCATCACGTCGTGAGCAGTTCACACCGGGGCCCGATCTTTGCCCCCGATCATCAAATTTCAGAGTGTGAGTTCTCACAGTGCCAAACGCCATCACATCGTCAGCAGTTCACACCGGGGCCCGATCTTTTCCCCCGATAACTATATTTAAAAGTGTGAATCCTGACAGTGCCTAACGCCAACATGTGCTCAGCACTTCACACCGGGACCCGATCTTAGTCCCCGATAACTATATTTCAAGGTGTGAATCCTCACAGTGCCCAACATCATTACGTGGTCAGCACTTCACACGGGGCCCGATCTTTGCCCCCGAACACATATACATATTACACTGGGGCTGGTACTATGCCCTTGATTAATGCAGCTGGATCTGGCACACTTGGGTTCTAGGGCGACCGATGACAGGGTCACTGGTGGGGTTCAGGTGCCAGATAGCGTTAAATACGTACTTTTAATTACCGCAAAAAGTCTTTTACCTTGTGATTTCCTTGGCTTCAATTTTCTGTTTCTGTCGAGTTTCAGTTTTCTGTTTCTGTCGAGTTTCAGTTTTCCATCATCCTTGGGCTTCACTTTTCTGTTTCTGTCAAGTTTCAGTTTTAAGTTCCTTTAGGTGGCACACATGGATTCTTCATCAAAATCGTCGCCAAATGTTGTAATCGAAAAGATACCCGTATTCCAGGCGTAGATTAGATAGGTTATTTATTAAGTTGTTACAAAGATGAAATGAGGAAAACCCCACCAGGAGCAGCCACCCTGCTGCTCAGCCCATACCCAACTGACACTCACAGACATCCAACATTCCATCCATCCAACATTCCACGCCACACTCATTCTGGCTGAGCAGCAGGTAAACATAAGTTACAACAGTGAGCCCAGAACTCGTTGTTGCCACGATACAGCCAGTATCATGTAACACACGCTCAAGCGTAAGATTGTCAGAGCGTCAATTCCGGTTGCTGCACGGGGACAGAAATGCACTCACAGTGCTCGCGCCACACCGCAGTCGTCAATATTAAAGAAATCTCCAACAAAAACAAAATAGATCACGTTAGCCAGCCATCGGAATATCAGCAAAGCCGGCTGCTCCGTGAAGCGATGTGGCATGTGGCCGTAAGAAAGGAATTCCTCGGTGGGCTCCACTACAGGAATACAGGTTCCTCCGAGTCGTCACCAAATTGAAGTGTTGAAGGAAGGATCACTCCAACTTCAATTGTTTCTGAAGAAGAACTTTATTTCTTAAATGTAGCGGTAGGAGCCCACGAAAAGTTGGGAGACAGGAGCAGCTGCACCCGTGGCGGTCAACAGCCTCAGAAGGAAAACCGTAACCGAAGTGTCAGCCTGCACCATGGCAACTGAACTCAACGTTGCCTCTTCAAACATAAACACCAAG
The DNA here is from genome assembly GCA_963921515.1 of Calotriton arnoldi. Lineage (NCBI taxonomy): Eukaryota > Metazoa > Chordata > Amphibia > Caudata > Salamandridae > Calotriton > Calotriton arnoldi. Next base: position 83,904 of record CAWUFW010018531.1, read on the forward strand.
GTAATACATAGAGCACGAGCTATTAAAGCTACACAAAGCTTATATGTACAAGGCAATACAACACCACTCATATAGTTTTCTAACAGAATTTATTGTTTCTATATCTCTATTGGATGTTAGTTGCGTTTCTAAGTGTTCCAAATTGAGTTTGTTCAACGGCCGATAGGTGGATGCAATTAAGGTGGTTTTAGGTGTGTCGCTTAGTTTGTTTTATGTTGGAAGGCAAGCAAATGGTGGTCTGACCATGTGACTGGAGTCATTGTTTGAAAGGTGACTAGTTCTGTATAAGCAAAAATGTCATCAAGGATGTGTCCAGCGATGTGTGTGGGTTCATGGACGATCTGATGCAGGTTCAGTGCTTCTAGGCCAGGAATGATTGTTTTTGGATGGGGCATATTTTGTTTGTCAAACCCAGAACGCATAGGTTGGAATGTAGTGTTATCAGGTTTGAAACCATGTCTAGAAGTGCATCTGGGAAAGTTGCCTTGCTAGGTGGAGGTCTGTAAAGGAGCAGGAAGTTACAGGAGGAAGACGGCGTAGGATTGCATCCGGTGAAAAAGGCCTCACAATTTTTTATGGAGACATCGTCAACTTTAGTGATATGTAATGTTTGCCTGAACACAACAGCTTGGCCTCTTCCTTTTTTGGCTATACGATTTTGGGTGATCGGCTTTAGGGGAACGGCTTCATGCAGGACCGGAGCCATATCATCGCCCAACCATTATTCAGTTATGAATAGTATGCCTTATTTTGCCTCTGTGAGAATATCATGGATGTGATGTTTGTTCTTAGAAAGCGATCAAGCATTTATTAGTAGACAGTTTAGAGAATGTGCTTTGGAGATAGTGTGACTTTGAATTTTAGAGGAGTGAGCAGTTTTTTGTGGGTTTGCTGCTGGTGTGTCCAGCAGTTCCTGTAATCCGGCCTGTGTACGTGGAGCGTTACCCAACGAGTTACAGTGTGATCACTCAAAGCATGTGTTCAGTGGAGGCTGGGGCCTCATAAAACCTGGCAAAAATGTTCAAACCAGCCCCACATTTCATAATAAAAATGAGTGTGCTGAGTAAGTCTGAGACTCGGGTGGGGGGGGGGCATGGGCAGGTGGCGAGCTAAGATGGTGCACTAATGTAGCGCTCCAGCTAAGGAAGGCCAAAAACCTCAAAGACCATGCCAAAATACTGCCTGGGGTGCAGGAGCAATAGTGGTCTTGGGCCAAAGAACCGTTGCTGTGCCCCGAGGAGGGAAAAATCAGCCCAAGAAAGTCCAGCAGTCCACTGAGGCAGAGGTTGGACATATCGGTCGCCAAGGAATAGAAGCAACCTGAGGCATGCATCATGACCAGTGCTCGGCGTCGGTCGTAAAGCAGAAGGGAGACCCAGGTGGGACCCCAGGAAGCACGTGGGTGAGAAGTGCTGCTGCGTCAGCCTGTGAGGCTGTGGAGCTGACGAGACATGAGCCAAGGTTTAGGCTTGGAGCCTAGCAGCAAAGTGAGCAGGACCCAGGGAGGCTGGAAGGCAAGTAGAAGCGTAGCCCTGGATTGACGCTGCAGGCTGGGAAATAGTGATCGAGTGGCCGCTGTGACAGCAAGGAGCCCCCACTGGGAGATCTCGCAGTGTTGGACTGCTCGTGGTGGAGAATTGGAGCCCTGAGACTACAACTGGCCAGGAGGAAGGCAAGGACGGCCTCAGATCAGAGCAGCCGCAGGATAATTGAGGCCAGAGAATGAATGGAGGACACTGGGACATCCCATTAAGAGATATCCTGCACAGGTGCAGAGAGCGATACTCCAGTGCCCGATGCAATATGTTCTGAGGACACCTCAGTGGGTTAGGTGGTTAGCCCAAGGCACCTTCAACCAACGGTCTTGATAAATATGCCTTTCGCGCTCAGGAGCAGAGGAACAAACCAGAAACCCAAGACCTGTCATCTCTGGAGACTGAACTAAAGCCTTTCCTGAAAGAGGAACTGCAAGCAATGTGGGAAACTAAAACGATACTGGAGCACAAAGTAGACACTGTTGCCCTCGACATTAACCTCCTGGGCACTAATTTGCAAAAGGTCTCAGCCAGAATGGGCACTGCAGAATCCACACTGGAGGAACACAAGGGGTCCTCCATCTCAGAGAGGCTACAACCTGCCTGCACGCATGGGTGGAAGATACTGAAGTGAGATCCCGGAGAAACAACGTTTGCCTGGTGGGTATCCTGGAGAAATTGGAGGACAGAAATGCTGAACAATATGTGGAGGACTTGCTAGCAGCCACAGCGCATTTTGGCACACTTTGTGGTGTAGTGGGTGCACCGAGTCCCAGGAGTGCCACACAATCCAGTGGCAAGAACTAGACCGATGATTGCAAGGCTACTGAAGTATAGAGGAGACCAAAATGCGGTACTAAAAGCAGCGAGACAATACAGGCCGATCAAGATGACAACCAGGAGATACTGTTCTTCCCTAACTACTCACAGGAAATGCAAGCCCAGTGCAAGTCGTTTCACAAAGCAAAAGCAGAATTAAGGAGGAGGAATCTTCAATATATGATGCTATTCCTCATAAATTGAAGGTCCTGCCGGAAGGGAAGTCGTGGATTTTCACCTCACTGAGTAAGGTCTGAGACTGGCTGGAGGGAAGAAGGCCAGTGAAAAGAGGATACTATAGGGGCTTGACACTGGTAGACTGTCTGCCATGCCTGAATGACCGAGACTTGGAGCAGATGCGCACATCGCCACCCTTTCGGGAGTCACCCGGAGCTGTGGAGTCATGGATCTCCTCACCTGGACTAAAGACATACACATGAAGAGGTTGTTGGAGGAGGGGAGCCACTACATGGTGCCAGGTAGACCCCACACCAAACACACCGACAAGATAAACTACGGCTGTATCAAGCATTGTTAAAAGTTACATAATAGTTCAAAAGTTAATGAGGCAAGGGCGACAGACACCTCAGACATTGGGGGGTGGATAGTTCCAAACCTACTGTGTGAGGCAGTAGGGAGGGAGGAGTTAGGGAGGGATGGGCGATTGCAATGGTATATGGAGGAGGCATGGATGAGAGGCCAAACTCAACTGAGGACACACACTTGAGACAATGACAATGGCCCACATGATAGAGAAACATACAGGGGGTGAGCTCCTGAGTCATTCCTTCCTCTCCTGGAATGTTAACGGGTTGGGCGACAAGGTGAAGAGGGGAAGGGTTCGGAGATTTGTGTACAGACACAACCCAGATATACTCCTCTCACAGAAAACCCATTTGAAGGGTCATCACTGTGTAATCTTAGGCCAAGGCAGATATAAAACAGCAGTGCACGCAGGGTATACAACTGACTCCAGAGGGTTCAGAATATTGGTGAAAAATCTTTGTTCCTGGCACTCACTCAGCTGTGAACAGATACAGAGGGGTGCTATGCAACCGTCCTGCAGTCCGGAATAGGGAGCAGGTCCTGATTGTCAACTGGTATGTCCCGCCAGGACTGCAAACAGTAGCTCTAGATCGTATGGAAAAATGGTTGACACGGGCCCCAGAAGCAACACTGGTGATAGGTGGAGACCTTAATCTAACAATGTGCCTCGAATTGGACAGACAGACTCTGACGGGGACTGCGGGGAGGGTGGAACATAGACAGAGACATTTTGTGGGGGCAATGGGTCTACAGGACTTATGGAGGGTGGAACACCCAGAGACTAAACATTTTCCCCATGCGTCCTCTATGCTGGCCAGCGCATGATTGGACTACTTCCTGGTACCATCAATACAGCCAATGGAGATCTCAAATCACACACCTTTGTCTCCTGGACTGACCACGTGCACACAGATTGAGAGATCACCATTAAGCCTTGACCCCTGATACATTAGGGGCTGGGAAAAGAAAAACTATCTTAGCCAGGTCACGGTCGACTATTTCCAAGATAATGCAGGATCAGTAGTTTCGGACACAACCTGATGGGAGGCGTATAATCGGTTGAAAGAGGCCACCTAATAACTAAGATATCAGGGAAATGAAAGGAGGATCATAACAAACTACTTGAGCTAGAGACATGTGTAATGCAATGGGAAGGGGATTATCAGACCATGCCTACACCGGAACTGGCACATTGAATAGTGCTGATACGAGAATATAAGCAATTGATGGAAGAGGGGGCACAGAATTTACTCAGGGCCTCACAGCACAGACTCTGAGGTGGGGGAACAAGACTGGGAAACTTCTTGCCTATCTGGCCCACCGAAAGGAGGGTCAAAGATGGGTGCGGAGATCACAGACGAAACTGGGAGGATAGTTGATAATGCCCCTAAGATAGCCACCACCTTTGCGAATTATCTGGAAGTATTGCACTACCCCCACCAGCAGGGAGCAGAGTTGGATACGCAGGGCTTCATAAGGGATATTCCTACACAGATGCTCACAACAATCAATCAATCAATCAATCAAACATTTGTAAAGCGCGCTACTCACCCGTGAGGGTCTCAAGGCGCTATAAGGGGGGGGGGAAGCAGCTACTGATCGAACAGCCAGGTCTTGAGAAGTTTCCTGAAAGTCAGCAGGTCCTGGGTTTGTCGCAGGTGAGTGGGGAGGGTGTTCCATGTCTTGGCGGCGAGGTGGGAGAATGATCTGCCGCCGGTGGTCGTTCGGCGGATGCGTGGGACGGTGGCGAGGGCGAGGTCTGCGGAGCGAAGCTTGGGGTTCGGGGTGTAGAAGGTGAGTCGTTCATTGAGGTATGCTGGTCCGGCGTTGTGGAGTGCTTTGTGGGCGTGGGTGAGGAGCTTGAAGGTGATCCTCTTGTTGACCGGGAGCCAGTGGAGGTCTCTCAGGTGGGTGGTGATGTGGCTGTGGCGAGGGATTCCAAGGATGAGGCGTGCGGAGGCGTTTTGTATGCGTTGAAGTCTTTTCTGGAGTTTGGCTGTGTTTCCCGCGTAGAGGGCGTTGCCGTAGTCCAGTCTGCTGCTGACGAGGGCATGGGTGACTGTCCTTCTGGTTTCGGTGGGGATCCATCTGTAGATCTTGCGGAGCGTGCGGAGGGTGTTGAAGCAGGAGGAGGAGACCGCGTTGACTTGCTGGGTCATAGAGAGCGTTGAGTCCAGGATGAACCCCAGGTTGCGAGCGTGGTTGGTGGGTGTCGAGGCCGTTCCCAGCGTGGCCGGCCACCAGGAGTCGTTCCATGCGGAGGAGGTGGAGCCGAGTATGAGGACCTCTGTCTTGTCCGAGTTCAGTTTCAGGCGGCTGGTCTTCATCCACTCTGCGACGGCCTTCATTCCCTCGTGGAGGTTGGATTTGGCGGTGGCCGGGTCCTTGGTGAGTGAGAGGATCAGCTGGGTGTCGTCAGCGTACGAGATGATGTTGAGGTGGTGCGCCCGGACGATGTTGGCGAGAGGAGAATGACAGACTATCCTGGGAAAAAGACGTGGCTGAGATCGGGGAAGCCATAGGGCAGCTGTAGAATGGTAAGACCCTGGGACCGAATGGCTTCCCAGTGGAGCTCATTAGATGTTTGGGGGGTGTGAACAGCGAGCCCCTGCTGAGAATGTTTCAGGGAGATGTCTGAACAGCCACTATTGCCCTGATCTATAAATGGAAAAGCCACCAGAGATTTGTGCCTCGTTTAGGCCCATTTTACTACTGAATTTGCAGGCTAAGATACTGGCAAACGTTTTGGCCAACTGTCTTTACGACATGGCGGATAAACTGGTTAGGGCAGACCAATCAGAGTTTATGCCACACAGGGCAATGAAACACAATCTTTGATGCCTATACAGAGTCTTGGCACACAGTAAATCCCACCAGGAGCCAGCAGTGATACTCTCCCTAGATGCCAAAGAGGCATTTGATATACTCGAATTGCCCTACCTACTGCCAGTGCCTAATAAGATGGGCTTCAGCATGGATCCATCTGTCATACACAGCACCCCTGGCTAGAGTACGAATAAATGAGGCAATGTCTCGAGAATTCTAAATAGGAAGGCACTTTTCCCTTTGCTGTTCGCCCTGGCCTTCGAGCCTTTAGCGAAATGGGTGAGTACAGATGCCGTTTTGCAAGGACTGAGGTGGGATCAGGGATGGGAGGATACAATTTCACTTAATGCTGATGATATACTCCTCTATTTGGCAGACCCCTTACACTTGATACCAAGAGTGCTGGAGATACTTAATACATTTGAGAAGGAATCAGAGTTAACTGGCACAAGTCAGCGGCTTACTCGCCCATGGGATGGGTTCCCCCGAAGAGTGGCATTGCCCACTCAAATGGTCCGGGTCGGGTTTCCAGTAGCTGGGTAGTTTTATTACTATGGCCCCAACAGACTTTTATAAGTAGAAACTTGGAGAGGCTCCGCACTCAATACAAGACGGATGTCCCCCAGTTGAGAAAGTTGCCACTGTCCATGCCTCTATGCGTTACAAAACACACCCTATAAAATCCATGAGCTCCCTTTCTGTGCAGTGCTGGAGACAACCAGCGTACCGGTCTGGGATGGAGGTATGCCTGGAATTGCCTTATCCAGTCTAATGAGTGGTCACTTTGAGGGGAGGGGGATTGCGCTACTAAACCTCAAACTGTACTAATGGATGGCACAACTGACTGTGATCAATGACTGGGCCTTTGCCGAACAGGGAGAACCTGCTATAATGGCAGACAGGCAAATTGCCACAAAGAGGATATCCTAGAGCACTTTACGGTCAGGGCCCCCCCCAGGGACAGCAGAACCCCACAGCTGTAGTGGTCCAGATATGTAAAGACGCAACAAGTGAGATCAGCTGAAATGGGAAGATTACCCTGGAGACTCTCCTATGGGACTCTAATATGCTGAAGGATTTGCAATATCTTCCAGTTTTCCGTCAATGGGACTTGATAGGCATATCTAAGGTGGGCGCAGTGCTTAATTTGGGAAATAATTAGTGCCAGGGCCCTCATCAGGATGCCATTGCAGCTTGAGCCACCCATTGACCCTGCCAGTGCTGTCAACGGCAGTACCTACTCAACCACTAATCATCACTGTTGGAAGCCGGAGTCCCCGTCCCGCACCACTGTCACTAAATGCGAGACCCGGGACTCCTCCCTCAATGTTAGGCCAAGTAAGGACACCGTTTGAGATAGCCCCGCTCACCCCCTTAGTAGCTTGGCACGAGCAGCCAGGCCTATCTCCAAGGCACAAGTGTACAGTATGTGCAACCACGCTCACAGCAACCAACTGGTGACACCACAAATGGACTCCACACGAATTTGATAAAACGAGTATAAACTTTATGTAAAAAGATTTATGATCAGACCACATGATACATAAGCCAACATATAATAAAGGGTAATATTCGTTCCGGCTGGTTGGTAGGTACAAGTCCCAACTACCGCTTTTAAAATGCTATGCTGATCGTAATGCTAGAATCACACACGTTGCAATGGACAAACAATAGTGCGTTGCGTAACGATACAATTCTGTGCTGGGCACAGGAGAAATAATACAAGGCGTAACGATACACCCCGGTACCTGCAATGGGAGAAATAATGCAATGCGTACCTCTACAATCATGTACTGCACAATGAAGGAATAATGCAATGCGTCACACCCCAATCACGTACTTTGCAATGAAGAAATAATGCAATGCGCACCGCTACAATCATGTACTTTGCAATGAAGGAATAATGCAATGCGTAGCTACGATCATGTACTTTGCAATGAAGAAATAATGCAATGCGGGCCGCTACAATCCTGTACTTTGCAAGGGAGAAATAATGCAATGCATAGCGCTACAATCGTGTACTTCGTTATGCAGAAATAATGTCAGGCGTCCTAAGACAGTCGGGCAGTTCGTTAGCAGCAATATTGGCAATGTGTATTACGACAGTCAGCCTCTTCGATAACAGTTGCCCCTCCACACGTATCAACGATGACACAAAGTACAGCTTCTCCCTCTGGCCCCAGTACTGCCGCTCCTGAACGCAGTACAGGCCCCACTCTAAGCCGAAGCAAAGGCTCACCCCGCCAGAAGGTCTGAGAGGCCAAGAGAGTGTCCCTCCGAGCCCGCGCCCCACCCAGGCAGTGATCCACGACCCCACTCTCCTCTCCTCCTTCAGCGAACTGGGCCTTCCGTGTAGAACTTTCTCAATGGACTTTAGCGGCTCGGCCTGGCAGCTCAGCTCCTCCGGGCTGCCGGTCCGGGCCACGACTGTTAGGAAGGTCTCAGGCGGCCGCAGGGCACACGTACCGCATGCCCCTGAGATTATGTTACTCCGGGTGCACTTCACCACAGCACCCTCCGGGTCTCCTCTGGCACAAAGCCACACACACAATGCAGATGGGACTTCACGTCGACTCCGAGTGCACGCTCACCAGGCACTCCTTCCTGCGGTCTCAGTTGGCACCAAGACCCGCACACCACGTTGCAGAGACTCACTTTCTTCCGGTGCACATGATGATCAGCCGATCACCTCCACAGTCCCAGGTTGCACCAAAGCACGCACACTGCTTCACTGAGACTTACTCCAACTCCGGTGCCCCGATATCCAGGCACTCTTCACCAACGCCTTTGGCCGCACCCTGACACGCTCACCGTGTCCGAGCCTCACTTCTCCTCTGTGTGTCCAAGATCACAGGGCACACCTTCCGAGGGTCTCAAGCTGCCAAAACACGCGCCCACCAACCCAGGCCTCTTCACCTCCCGGTGCTTTCCCTCGCCTGCTCTCCAGCTGCAGGTCAGCCTGGGGCCATCTCAATCCCTCCCTGGGTCAAGACCTCCCCCGGCTCCTCTCCCCTCTCAGATCCAGACAGTCAATCCACATTCAGCAGAGACACACAGAAATGCTTAAAGCACAAAACTCAGCCACTTTCTAAAAGTGTGGCTTCTGAACACACAGTGATAAAACCACTTTCATAGAAAGATGTGTTATGCCGCTGTGAGTTCATACATACTAAACTTCACCTTTCCATTTTAAACTTATGGGAAACTAGGCTAACAAACACAATACCCAGCCTCCCCCATTCTGTCCTATGGGCAGAATGGCCTTTCACCAGGGAAAAATGAAATGGAGCGTTTTCCACTATCAGGACATAACACACACCTCAGTATATGTCCTGCCTTTTACTTACACTGCACCCCGCCCAGGGGCTACCCGGGACCTACCACAGGGGTGCCCACTGTGTACGCAAAAGGGAAAGTAAAGCCTGACAAGTGGTTACAGGACAACATGCTAACTTAGCAAACTCCACGCAGGCCCTACACTGCAGGCCTGAGTTCCCTTCTCCGCGCACCTTTGCATTACTAGCCCTGGCACACACAGTGCACATCACTAGGGACTTTACTAGTAAGGCAAACATACCAATCATGGCCAACCAATTACCATTACACTTTACACAGGGAACACTTGTACTTTGACACTGATCAGCAGTGGCAAAGTACCCAAAGCATCTAAATTGGCAACTCTATGTCTGGAAAACGGTCTAGGGGGAAAGCAAAAAGTTTAGGGAACTTTAGCCAAAAAGGCCAAGTCCTACAATTACGCTCCTACAAGTGTGACAATTCAGACTATTTCAGGCCCCTAAAGCTATAACAATGGCGTGGGCAGCAGATATTGGTAGTTTTAATGTATATTGAATCAATAAACAACTGCTGTTCTGCTAATCTCTAAACTACATAAACAGTGCCACCATGTGGCAGGCTGTCATAAGTGCTGGTGTTGACAATTAAGTGCCGGTGCAGAGTATCAAAACCACTGGCTCAAATTAAGCACTGGTAGGAGACTTGTGGGGTCTGCGGGGTAGATTATCATTTTAAGAGCTCTGTGAGCAGTTCTGCCTAGCGGACTCTCAGAGATTTAGGTATCTCCAGGTGAGGCACGCTCTGGTCAAACACATGTAACACCTGGGAGAACTACCTGATAAGACCCCATTAGAATATAGGGTCTTGACATCCCCCCTACATAGACACACAATATATCAGATCTTCACAACACTTATCCTGAACAGTTAGGTTAAAGGACAGCACAACTTAGGGATCATTGAGGACACGGATTGGGAGGAAGCATATAGATACCCAAGCGAGATTGCAATACGAGCGGGATTCAGGATCATTCAGCTTAAGATACTGCACAGGGCATATCACATACAAACTAGATTGCGCAAGATGGGCAACATTCCTACAGATAGATGCCTCCGTGGTTGCAATCAGAGAGGCACATTGGTCCATACCCTTTGGGAATGCCCCAAATTGCTGGCCTACTGCAAAGACACACTGGGCCGTTGGAATGGGTTACAGGACAACCGATTGAACTAACGGAGCGTGTGGTGTGCTGGGCATGTGAGGCTAGCAGAGAATACCCTGTTATCCCCTTATGTTCTGAAATGTAGAATTGATGGTGGCCACGAGGGATATCATACAGTTGTGGGGCAGTGGGACATTACCACACATGGCTCAATGGGCCGGTAATATGGATTGGTGCATGCAGGCGGAGAGAACGATATACCAAGCACAGGGATATCTGAGGAAATTCAACAAAATCTGGAGTCCATGTGAAAAGGAGTGAGACCTGTATTACTGGTGAGGGAGGGGTGGATTATGTTCCCCGCAGACTGGGGAGAGGGAAAAGGATCTCAGAACCAATGAATTGTGGTTCAGCCTAGCATGTTATGTTTCAGGACTTTGGGTGGGGCTGGGGACTGGCTCCGGATATGGCGGTGCCTTCGGGATGCCAGAGTTCATATATTATGTCCATGTGTGATAGGTTGTGCCTGTGCACTGAAACTAATAAAATGTTTAAAAAAAGCCTGTGACTCAATAGTCGGTAACAGTGGGTTCTCCTGTAGCAAGGCATGGGTCTAAATGATGCACAATACAGCCCTATCTTTCAAATATATTAGCTGAGCATTTTCAGGGCTGGGTCATAGTAGCACAACCAGCCAATAAAGCATCCACTTAACTTGCAGCGGACCAGTAAGTCACAGAATACTCAGATGGACAGTCCTGCCATGCATTACTCCCAGTCCAGTACTCACCTGGTCAATGTTCAGATCTGACTTATTCATTCTTGAAGATGTTTAACCATGTATTCAACACCAACTGAACCAATGAGATTGTAATTCCTTACCCCTAGTTATAGTAAAACTCTGTTCCAGGAGGAGCATTATAAAAACAATAAAAGATGATAGCTACCTGACTGTCCCATATTTGGCCAATAGATCTGAGCTAGAAGTGTGGTCAGGCAGCTGCAATACTAGTGCCATACTGTAATAGCTTAGGACAGAGTTGTACCAAATAGCTTCCGAAGCCATTATCTTACCAGTCACTTCTTCCATGAGTCCTAACTGCAAGGTCCTGGCTTGGGCTCATCTCTAGGAGTTCGTCTGACTCAAGTAAAAGAGCAGTACAACTCTTGGAGCTTCCTTGAGGCAAGCGCATATAAAGACTTCAGGAAGGCCTGATTCAGCCAGTTGAGATTAGCCTTCAGTATTCCTGAACAACAATGTAAGGGCGAATCACCTGCAAATTTCAAAGAAAAAGTGCATTTCTCACATGCCACTACTTCTACAATAGATGTGTCTGTTTATGGCGTAAAAGGGAGTATGTGTTCATGTTAAGAAAGGATAGCAAAGAGGTACTCAACTAAGATGTTTTCTTCTCCTTTTATTTTGTATGAATTCACTGCTAATTTCAAGTTTGCCTTAAATATCAGATCATTCTAGGTACTATGCCGTTCACATAAATATACACATAGAACAGAGAAAATTGTACAAGTAAATTTTCAAAAGTATCATAGGCAGAATTAGTCCATTAGTGAAAAGGCATGCCTTTCCCAAGAATATACGTTGAGTAATGAGAGCGCTAAATTCATCATCATCAGAGTATTAGACTGACTGAGACGAATCCTTTGTTGATAATGCATTTGGTTAGTCCTTTTAACTAATGGATGAATTCATGATTTCAGATTTTTTTCTCTGAAAGCTTCAAGATACCAAATGATAATTTTTGTGGGGAATAAATACTTAGGGGGTGATTAGGATGGCGGGCGGACTTTAGTCCGCCCGCCATCCTTGCGGTGCTAGGACCGCCTGCCAGACGTGCGGCGGTCCCGCACCGCTGATTAGGATGCGATCGCCACCCTGGCGGTTGCATTCCGCATCTTTGACATTGCGGCGGGTGCTGCTGTAAGCAGCACCCGCCGCAATGCCAAATTACCATGTTGTGCATTGCCATGCACAACGTGGCAGGCACCGCGCGGTGCCTGCCACCCTGTGCATGGCAATGTAGGGGGGTACCATAGGTACCCCCCAAGTGCAGCCCCCCACTCCCCCACCCCCCTGGGGGCCCGCAACGGCCCCCAAAGCGATTCCCCGCCAGCCTTACCATGGTGGCCTCGCCGACATGGAAAGGCCTTCAAAACCATACATCCTAATATGGATGGCGGTGCCTGCTAGGCACCGCCACCATATTAGGCCGCAGCTCCGCCCGGCCGGCAATCGGAATGATTGCCGACCGGCGGAAAAGCAGCGAACGCATTTTGCGTCCTCCGCTGTACCCCCGTCATCATAATATGGCGGGGGAAAATCGGGTGGAGATGGCGGGCGGATCGCCATCCTAATCACCCCCTTAGCGCTTTAAGAAGAGACACTATGCAATGAGGCCTATTAACAAAAACACCTTTGTGTACAGGAAGTAGTATTCCAGTATTAGTACTTTATGCACTCACATAATTCTATTCACAAATAGGCGTCTGGAGCTCTCCACCTATGCCTGTCCTCTCTCTTATATATGGAGCTCTCTGCTACGAGTGCTGACACAGCACACTCTCTCTTGGCTGCACACTTTAGTGTAACCCTTTAGTGCACACTTTAGTGTAAATGTGGGCGGTACAAGGGGAAGTGGTAGAAAAATGGGGAATGTCCACTACTAAATGGGTTATGTTAAATTTAAGAAGGAATTTGGGGGGGGGGGGCATGAAAATATTAAAACACACAGACAAAATAGTAATACCATTGCTATTCACAAAAGTTAGTACCACTGACAAAACAGGCTCAAATCTACTCCAGCCAAGACATGGGGTAAATCAAGCACCACGTATGTCCAACCACTGCTTTTGCAGTGCACATAGATGGAAATAAATTAGAGGCGGGATATAACATATAATCACATAGGGATAAACAGAAAAATAAATGGAAAAATATTTTTGAAACATCTAAAAATGTTTTATTAATTTATATTTTTATTTATAGAAATATATATGTTAAAATCATTCATTTTAGCTTCAAGTTATATGACACACATAACACAACATTGGCTTCATACACATACAACACGCCTGCTATTGCAGGGGTGGAGAGAGTGAACAATCATTACTTTGCAACAACCATCAATAGGTGAAACTCATTACAACATCAACCAATCACACACAGCCTGTCTAGTTAAGAAAGCAAGACACAGACAAAAAAGCCCTTTAATAACATAATATCACTGATAAAAATACTGCAATACTAAATATCGCCAAAAATTATGGAGGACACAAACATCATTTTCTTTGTAAAGTACAAAAATAACGTCTACAAAAATGTAGCGGACCAAAATATCATCATTTAAGAGGTAACTGTATTGAATTTAAACTTTTAACTGTATTTTCACTTTAAAAAATATATTCACTTTTAAAAAATTACATTTAAAACATATACACGTATAATATAGAAAACGTATAAATACATTTTATAACTTAAAATAAAAATATATACTTTAAAATAAATGTAAAATAACAAACATAGGGGGTCATTACGATGGCGGTCGGATGGCCACCGCCCGGGCGGCGGTGGGACCGCCGTGCCGGCGGTGGACATCCGCCCGCAACCGAGAGCCAGAAAACCGCCGGTCAAATTAGGATGGCGGTGGAAAATTCCGTCCGCCGTTTTTCCGCTGGTTGCCTTCCGCACTCCCGCCTGGCGGGCGGATCAGGACCGGGTTAATGTCGGCGGTGCAGAGCAGGCTCCACCGGCAGGATTTTGATGCCGGCGGTAGCCAGCCTTTCCTCAGCGGTCAGACCGCCATTGGAAGGCAAGCGGTGATTGTCTACCGGGGGCCTGTTGCGGCCCCCCAATGTTTTGGGGGGGGTGGGTGCACTGGGGGGGTACCCGTGGGCCCCCCCTACATTTCCCTTTACCAGGTGGCAGGCACTGTGCAGTGCCTGCCACGCAGTACAGGGACATGCAGGACATGCTCCTTTTGGCATCGCGGCGGTGCTGCGGGCAACAGCTACCGCCGCAATGTTGATGCCTGCGACCCGACCGCCGCGGTCGGATTTCTACCGCGGGCATCGTAATCCGACCGGCGGTTTTCCCGCCGTCCATGTGGGCGGTCTTTTCCCGCTACCATGGCGGTCGGGGAGGTTTTCCGACCGCCATCGTAATGGGCCCCATAATATGGGAAAAGTGCATTTATTATATACACGATTAATAAAATAAAAATAATAATAATAATTAAGTATAATTAATAAAAACCCTATATGTAAGAAATGGAAAAATGTTAAAAATATACTCTAAGCAGAACATTAAAACTAAAATAACTGTTGACATTAAAATCACAAAAATGTATGTTAAAAACAAAAAAATTGAACTTTTTTCATTCTGTGAAACGGTACTCTTTAAATAATAACAATAATCAAGAAATGAAATTATCAACTTTTCATGGAACCTTCTTCATATCTCAAAAACAATTATTTATAGAACACAATTCAATTCAGGTTAAGGGCCTGATTCCGATCTCGGATGGGATTTGTAAAGACCAAATCCGATTCGGAGCCTATCGTTCCGCCCGAATCGTCCCCCGTTCCCAACGAGCAAGTACGATGCGAGTATCCTGTAAGCGCCGTGCGAATCGTTTACGAACCCGAACCTGTCCGTCCGACACGTTTGTAGCCAAATCGTGCCGCGCAATGGAGCCGTTTTCCGACCGAGCGAGTACGATGCACGAATCGGACAGCTGTATCGCCTCGGTCTCATCGAGACGAAACGGCTGTCGGATTTGGACTTTGGGGGGCCATAGCCAGCCCCCCTTCAACCGGAGCCCTCCTATTCGGTCACAGGGGGTGCGCATGGGTCCCCCCGATCCAAGCATGCATAGTGTGGCGGGCCACATGGGGTGCCCGCCACAGGGTGTACGCTTTTCCCCGCCCACCCCTTTTTTGCTATGGGAGCCTGTGTACGCGTCTGTACACGGGCTCCCATAGAGTTCAATGGGAGTCAGAGCGAGCCGAGTCTGTAAGCATACGGCAGCATTGTACTCGCTCGTTCGGACTCCCGGAGCACGTCTCGGTCAGAAAGCCCACCAGATCCAAGTCGTATGGTGGGCTTTCCTTACGAGATCGGAATCGGGCCCTAAATACAATGAATATCTTTAAGCAGACGTGATTATCATGCTACAATCAACAATGGCATTAATAGACATTCATTCTATATTTGTCACTGGTCTTCAAATAATCAACATATATAACTCAGAAAAGAGGAGTACATAGAAAGAAAAACCATGATAATTATAACAATATTTACTATTCCCAGTCCAACCTGAGCATCACAAGGGAAAGTGTTGAACTTAGAAAGGGTTAGATTTACTATTTGTACTCCAATGTAAGCATCTTTAGGGAAAGTTTTGGACTATTTCGACTCCAACCTAAGATACTTCAGGGAAACTGTTGGACTTTGTAGGAATTTGTTCGTTCCGGAACATTAATATTAAACAGTAGGGAGAATGTTGGAATTTGGAATGGTCAGGCTTACTATTCCCACCCCTAAATAAAATAAAAAAATAAAAATAAATAAAAATGATATTTTACCAAATATATAAAATGCTAGATAATATTAATATATTTTATATACTAAAAACGATTACATTAATATTACAATATTAAGATTATAAATAAAATATTAAAAAGTCTTTACCAATTAAAAACATTAAAATACATATATTTAAAACCCTTCCCACCCTTCTATCCTAAAAACTCTACACCCAGAAAAACAAGTAAAATGATCATAGAAAACATTAATAGTAGGTAATCATTAATAACAATAGTATAACATTAAATATTATATGCAAATGATGAAATGTAATAGTATTAATCAATATCAGCATTATTCAAACCAATGTATATAAGCATTATTCAAAACATTTAAATAACTTACACAATCAATAATCTAGTTGGTAAAGTAACTGTCATAACAATTAATTACTTATTGATTACAAATTAATTTAGACATTTATAAAAACAAATTACATAAATTTACATAAATGAAAATGTATAAACTAATGACATTTGTTTATGAACAATGATAAGATATGTATTAATAAAACTTACCACCTCACTCCCCTAACAACCCAACAACCCAACATCCTGACAATAAATAATTCCTTCGAAAAAAATAAATCAATCTTTAACTGTATTAGCAAAGTATGAATAAAATAAAGTATATTAAAAATATTTATACATAATTAACACTAAAATAATAGCTCATAACCAAAATAAAACCTAACAAAATAATTGAAACATATTATACAACTATATTAAAAAACAATATCAAACACTTTAAAAGTAATATTCGTACCTCTGATATTCTGACCCATGATATTCTTGATTTCACAATATTTGTAACACAATATTTGTGCTGTGAGAAATTGGGTTGTTGGCTCAGGAGGGTATGAGCCCTTCTCAAGCAACAGTTGCAATCCTTGTCACGGTGAACCACTAATATCACTAAATTAGCCTGTGCTTAACCCTCTGGTAGCTTGGCACAAAAGTAGTCAGAATAAACTTAAATGCAATGTATAGAGTATTTATGCAGTACGCAAACAATATTAAAGTAAAAACACAACACAAGATAAATCTCACACTAATTTAGAAAAATAGAGTAGAATTTAATAAAATATTTTACACCAAAATGACAAAATCAAATCGGTAGAATCAGAGTTATGAATTTCTAAAGTTTTTAGTGCAATGTAGGGCCTAAAAGAAAAAAAGCCGCAATCATGGACATCTAATCACGCAAGACCAGGGCAAAGTCGAAAGTTATGGCCGGCATCGATGGAGCGCAGTTCGGATACATGAAGTGGATTGCGCCAGGTCTCTGCTTACCTTTGGACTTAGAAGAATTTTTTTTTTTAAAAGTGTTCGAAAAGGTAAAGTTCAGCTGGGCAAGGCAGCTGGTGGTGTCAGAGGAGGAGACGTCATCGCCAGGTGGTGCTGGATGAAGTTGCAATGAAGATTTCTACATTCAGGCTTCTCTTTTTCAGAAGTCTAAAATCTCCAGCAGGACAAAGCTGCAGGCTGTATCTGACAAGGGCTCAGACACTCTTCCATAGAGGAATAGCTGAGCAGGATTTGCAGCTGTGGAGAAGAGCGTAGAGGGAGTTACAGTGAAGTCAGGCCAACTGGCGGTGAACCACCGCTGGATCAGCAAGCAGGTAAGTCCTGGCCTCCTCTCAGTTCTCAGAGCACTTTTTGGCAAAAAATGTTTTAAGTTTCAAGTTTGGCTGGTTTGGCACCTTTAGCACCTCCAAGGGTCCAAGAAGGAGGGGGTTGTCACCACTAGGAGGGTGAGGACTCACTTTGGGCTGGGTCAAAGTGCACTTTGAAAGTTGTTGCAACTCTCTGTATCCCTCTAGCTCTGAAAAGGAGGCCAGCAAAATATATATCCGGTATTTTGTAAAGCGCAAACTACTCACCCCTAAGGGTCTCAAGGCGCTGGGGGTCGTCGGGGAGATTAAGTGAGCTATTGCCCAGAGTCACATGGTGCTGAGCTGAGGTGCCGCCGGCGATCGAACAGTGAGCCCTGCACTCCGGAGTCAGCCGCATTGGCCGCTGCGCCACACCTCACCCTACTGGTTCTTGGTTCAAGCAGAAAGGCAGGTTTCACGCTGCAGGGCAGGTCTGAAGGCACAGGGCAGGCTTCAGGCAGCAGGGCAACCCTTTTGGAGCAGCAGGGCAGTCCTCTGAAGTGAACAGAAGAGTGGGACTGAGCGTCCTATTTTTATACCTGGTACTACCTTTGAAGTGAGAGAAACTTTTAGAGTCTTCCCCCCACAGATGGTAATGGAATTTCCTGCCTCCCTGCCCTTGCTCCACTGGGTCTGAGGTCATAAATGGTTAGTGTGAAGTTCTTTGTATGTGTGCTGAGGCAGCTCCTTTAAAATGTAAAGGGGGACGTGCACAGCTCCTCCCTTCCCATCCAGCCAGGAAGGCTCATCCTGCCAACAACAAGACCCTTTTTGCGTTGCTATCTGGGAGGAATATGCAAAGGCTAACTGCCAACTATACCTAGTCATGTGACCCAGGATATAGGCTGCAGGCACCAAATATTTAGAACAAGAAAATGCCAACTTTCTGAAAGTATACAAAAAGTGATGGATGAAAAGCTTGAATTAATCTCAGCCACTGATAATTACTCGGGCTGCATCACAGTCCATTGTTCTTATGCACACCATGCCACCACAGTTTGGATCCAGCCATATGCACATCAGTCTTGACCCTGCTCTAATTGGAACAGTCCAGTCCGAACTACCAGGCCAGGTCCTCCCTGAACCGGAGCACAAGCAACCCACAGTTGGTTTCACCTTAGTTAGGGCTCTTAAACTAGATATAGCTTGGGTCCAGTGACAGTGTGCACGGGACTCACATCTGGGCATACCTGTCCCACTTAAGGCAACACACAAAAGTATACAAAAAGTGAAGGATAGAATGCTTGAATTAATCTCAGCCACTGGTAATTACTCGTGCGGCATCCCAGCCCATCGTTCTTTTGCACACTATGGGGGTGATTATGATGGCGGGCGCCATCTCAACCTGATTTACCCCCCGCCATATTATTATGGCGGGGGTAGCGCGGCGGACGCAAAGTGTGTCCGCCGCTTTTCCGCCGGTCGGCAATCGGAATTGGGCCTCAATATGGTGGTGGTGCCTAGCAGGCACCGCCATCCATATTAGGATGGGTGTGAATCAAGGCCTATCCATGGCAGCGATGCCGCCATGGAAAGGCTGGCGGGGATTCACTTTGGGGGCCCGTTGCGGGCCCCCGGGGGTGGGGGCTGCACTTGGGGGGTACCTAAGGTACCCCCCTACATTGCCATGCACAAGGTGGCAGGCACCGCACGGTGCCTGCCACGTTGTGCATGGCAATGCACAACATGCCTTCACCTTTGCGGCGGGTGCTGCTTACAGCAGCACCCGCCGCAATGTTGGAAATGCGGAATGCGACCGCCATGGTGGCGGTCGCATCCTAATTAGCCATGCGGGACCGCCGCACGTCTGGTGGCCTGTCCCAGCACCGCGACGATGGCGGGCGGACTAAAGTCTGCTTGCCATCATAATCACCCCCCAATGCCACCACAGTTTGGGCTCAGCCATATGCAAATCAGTCTTGACCCTGCTCCAACGCGAAAAGTCTGGTATAGGGGGTCATTACGATGGCGGTCGGCGGTGGACATCCACCCGCAACCGCGAGCCAGAAAACCGCCGGTCAAATTAGGATGGCGGTGGAGACCGCGGCGGTGGGAAATTCCGTCCGCCGTTTTTCCGCCGGTTGCCTTCCGCACTCCCGCCTGGCGGGCGGATCAGGACCGGGATAATGTCGGCGGTGCAGAGCAGGCTCCGCCGGCAGGATTATGATGCCGGCGGTAGCCAGCCTTTCCTCAGCGGTCAGACCGCCATTGGAAGGCAAGCGGTGATTGTCTACCGGGGGCCAGTTGCGGCCCCCCAATGTTTTGGGGGGGGTTGGGTGCACTGGGTGCACTGGGGGGTACCCGTTGGCCCCCCCTACATTTCCCTTTACCAGGTGGCAGGCACTGTGCAGTGCCTGCCACGCAGTGCAGGGACATGCAGGACATGCTCCTTTTGGCATCGCGGCGGTGCTGCGGGCAACAGCTACCGCCGCAATGTTGATGCCTGCGATCCGACCGCCGTGGTCGGATTTCTACCGCGGGCATCGTAATCCGACCGGCGGTTTTCCCGCAGTCCATGTGGGCGGTCTCTTCCCGCTACCATAGCGGTCGGGGAGGTTTTCCGACCGCCATCGTAATGGGCCCCATAGTTACTTATACGCAAAGAAATCAAGAGCACATGATTGCGTGAACTTTAACTCCGCTAGGATAATAATGCAGGTACAAAAAAGAAATTGTAAATATCTAAATGAGGATCTATTGAGATTCCATGTGACATCGCAATAATGATAGTACTATGCATTATGGGACTTGTATTTTAAACAATGATCATGTGACTTTAAGCATATAAATAAGCATGCACGACGCACTTTGCACCTTCATCGTTTCCACCTGTGATCAAGGCTAACGCCGAAACGCGTAAGGAGATGGAAACCTGTGCTGCGGTGCCTTGGAAATAAATGCTCTGTCCCCAGAAATGGGCCTCAGTGTTCTTCTTGTCTCGACGACTGTTGATGGGCTGCTCCATGCCCATTGTGTGAGTCCGCCCTGTAGGGTCGGGGGCTCCTTGTGCTTGGAGGAGGTTTATGTGGATATATATATAATATATATATATATATACTTTAAAACAATTAATAAACTATTAATTTTAATTTATTGTATAATTTAAAAATTATATAAAAATTTACAACACAAAAAAAAATATATATATATATATCATAAACACAGTCCAATTAACGATCACTCAGAGGTTATGCAGTTACCAAAAGGTTGGTTTATTTCCAGGTTACGCGTTTCGCTTGCAAAGCGGTGTGACCAAGCTTGCTTTGCAAGCGAAACGCGTAACCTGGAAATAAACCAACCTTTTGGTAACTGCATAACCCTCTGAGTGATCGTTAATTGGACTGTGGTTATGAAATAATGTCCGGCGCGCTCCGCCGGCTCTGAACAATCTTCTGCGCAGGGCGTGGGAAAGCGAAAGGAGCAGAAACGTTGAAATATATATATATATATATATATATATATATATATATATATATATATATATTAACTATAACATAAAATCTAATTTAAAAAAAATTCTATCATATATTAAAACATTAAAAGATTTAAAAATCTTTAAACTTAAATTTCCCACTCCAGTGAGTGCAACAGTAGGAAAGTGTTGGATAGCGGAGGGGTAAAAATTACTATTCCCACTCCAGTGAGTGCAACAGAAGGGAAAGTGTTGGATAGCGAAGGGGTAAAAATTACTATTCTCACTCCAGTGAGTGCAACACTAGGGAAAGTGTTGGATAGCAGAGGGGTAAAATTTGCTATTCCCACTCCAGTCAGTGCAACAGTAGAGAAAGTGTTGGTTAGCGGAGGGGTAAATTTACTATTCCCACTCCAGTGAGTGCAACAGCAGGGAAAGTGTTGGATAGCAGAGGAGTAAAAATTACTATTCCCACTCCAGTGAGTGTAACAGTAGGGAAAGTGTTAGATTGTGGAGGGATAAATGTTACTATTCCCACTACAGTCAATTCAAAATTAAAAACAAACAAAATATCAACAACAAAAAATATTTGAAAAACAAAATACATGTAATAAAATATATAAATATGTAAAAAATTAAAATACAAATATATTTAATATTAAAAATTATAAAAAATAAAAACATTATAACGTTAAATGCATATTACAAATACCTACAACTATTATATTAAATAAAATATAAAAATATTTTTCAAACAAAGAAACATTTTTAGTTACAAATTATAAACAAAAACATTATTACATACATTTATTTACATCCTACCCTATAGCATCACACAATTAAAAACCCACATCTAAATTAAAAATAAAATGTACTTCCATAATTAACATAATTAACTATCAATTAAATATTATTAATTAAAAAACAAATTAAAACACATACATAATTAACTTCCCATCCTTTACCCCTATAAACCCCACAACCCACATCTAAAATTAATTACACAATTCTCATATTTAATTTTCAATTAATGAAATATTATTAATTAACAACTAATTATTAATTAAATAAAAATAAATTACTTCCACCCTTTACCCCTATGCACCCCACAACCCGCACCTTAAAATTACACAATTTCAATATTCAATTTTGAATTAATCAATTAATAATAATTAACAACTAATTATTAATTAATTAAAATTAAATTGCTTCCTACCCTTTACCTCTATAAACTCCA
Organism: Calotriton arnoldi; assembly: GCA_963921515.1. Taxonomy (NCBI): domain Eukaryota; kingdom Metazoa; phylum Chordata; class Amphibia; order Caudata; family Salamandridae; genus Calotriton; species Calotriton arnoldi. Next base: position 105,994 of record CAWUFW010018531.1, read on the forward strand.
CAACCCGCACCTAAAATTAATTAAACAATTTAAATATTTAATTTTCAATTAAATAATTAATTATAATGAACAACTAATTATTAATTAATTAAAAATAAATTACTCCCCACCCTTTACCCCTATAAAGCCCACAACCCACACCTAAAATTAATTAAACAATTTAAATATTTAATTTTCAATTCATTAATATTAATTAACAACTAATTATTAATTAATTAAAAAAAGATTACTTCCCACCCTATACCCCTTTAAACCCCACAACCTGCACCTAAAATTAATTACACCATTTCCATATTAAGTTTCAATTAATTAATTAATGTTAAATAACAACAAATTAATAATTAATTAAAAATAAATTACTTCCCACAGTTAACACTATAAAATATCAATTAAATAAATATTAATAAATAAAACTATCATTAATTTATCATAATTAAATTACTACCCACCCTATTCCCCTATAAACCCACAACCCGCTACGGAACAAAAAAATGCAAAATTTAATTAAAATAAAATTGAAAACAACTAAAAATGTAACACATATATTAAAAACATAAACAAACCTTATACAAAAAAAATACATCACTTACATTTAAAATATATACTAAAATACATAACACTAAATAAAAAATCCATGTTTTAAACAACTATATTTTTGCAAACGATATTATTGACTTCTATATATTTAAAAACGATATTTCTTACCTTAAATTCGATATTCTTGACCAAGATATTCTTGCTGTCGATATTTCCCACTGACGATATTTAGGACTCGATATTCCTGTACTTCGATAATTCCAACTCAATATTTTGACTGCACACCCTTTTGCATACTAAGCCACAACAGTTTGGATGCTGGGTATGCCCAGACATGGGTCCTGGGCTCACTGTGCCACTGGAATCAATATATACCTGGTTGAAGTGCCCTAATAAGAGGAAAACCTTTCCTGGGTTGCTTGTGTTCTGGTTCAGGGAGGATCTGGCCTGGCAGTTCAGGCTGGAATATTCCTATGAGGAGCAGGGCCAAGATTTCCATACTGGGTCCGAACTAAGGGGCTGATTACGATGGCGGTCGTAGGCACCTCCGCGGTGCTGGCTGTGGCGGAAAACATCATTTTAGTTACTCCTGAAGCGGTGATAGCGACCGCCATATTACAATGGGCAAAGATAGCCTTTCTTCAGTCCGTCACTGTGTTTCCGGATCCAACAGAAATCTCGTTCCGCAATGGTGCCGGAGGGAGCCAATAGAGTAAGAACGCCATGCGGAACGACGCTCCGTCCACCCAACAGATCAATTCACGATGCGCCAATCAGGCCATCGTAACCGGGCGGAAAAACCAGCTTGTCAGAGATGGCGGAAGCACAACTGCGGAGAGTGAAACTCAAGTCTGAGACACCTCCACACCTTCCTGGCTGTCATGGATCCAGCTCTCCAAGCCCTGCCACTGCTGTACAAGATATGTCACGTGGTTGCTAGAGTCATTGGCAACACCTTTAAGTTAGCATGAGCCCGGTAGCCATGATGCTGCTTTTGTGCACAACACTACGGGGTCGATTCCGATTCGGGCCGGAAAAAGCACTGACCGACTCGGATCCGGAAAAAATACCGACCGACACGTACCCGTGGCGCCCGACACGCCAAGTACGATGCAAGGCGCGAAAAATCCGACCGACACGTAAGGAAACCAAGTCGACCGACCGAGCCGCACGGAAAACAGCAATCCGGCCGGAAAAAAACGCGAATCCAACCGACCGACACGCACCCGGAACAAATCCGACCGAAACGTACACGCTAACTCCAAACCGCCAAGTACGAAGCAAGGCGCGAAAACCACGAGCGCGAGTCGGACGGAGGACAAGCCGTACGACCGACACGCATACAAAACCGAGCCGAAGCAACACAATACACCGCGACCGACGCGTACGCAGCATAGAAAACTGCACAAACACAGCGTGAACGAAACGGAGAACACCGTACGAGACCAATGCAGGGTCCGACTCGGTCACAAGAACGTTTCCAACATACACAAACAGCACAAAGGAAAAATCACCACAAAAAAGGCCAAACAAGCAATTACCAAGCCAATAAATACTGGGGGGTGGGGACAGAGAACAAAGACACACCCACAACTCCACCTATATAAAGGACACAAATCACTACCATGAGCCTTTGCAAATGCCATTCCACTGCCAGCACCCAAGAGAAAGCAACCACACACCCACAGCTCATCCCTCACACAAGCCACACACCATCAGCACACCAACAAATACCTACCTCACATACACCCAGCAAAACACACACTCACACACCCTCACCTGCACACCAACACACACATCACTCACCATCACCACCCACCACCATGCCCCCCAAGAAGAATCACAAGTTCCTAGATTGTGAATTGGAAGTCCTGGTAGACGAGATCCTCAGGGTAGAGCCACAGCTGTTTGGCGCACTGGTCCAACAGACCCCCATCTCCCAGAAAACCAAGATGTGGGAGAGGATCATCAACAGGGTGAACGCACAATCACCATGTCTGCGCACAAAGACCGACATCCAGAACAGGTGGTATGACGTGCGCAGGAGGGTCCGGGAGCTGCTCAAGAAAGACTACCTCATCAGCCAATACACCGGCAGTGGCCCTCCTGCCAAGCCAGTATACCTCCGGCCCTGGGAGGAGAAGGTGCGGGCCATCCTTCCGCCAGTGAGCGTATATCGACTAGAGAACATCCCAGAGCCTGGTGAGTACACAACAAATGTACACAATATTCTGACACAAAACACACACACATCACTGTCAAGGGGAGAGTCAAACCATGCACTCATAGCAATTACACAGCAACCAGAACAGAATCATCCCAAAATGTGTATGTCAGTCAGATAAACACAACACATGCCATCAAAAAAGTTACATCCAACCGTGCCATCACATGTACAAACACAACTACAACTACAGCTAGGCAGTGGCACAAATAGAACTAACAAACACATCCAGACATGTAGCCACCACAACAACACCAACACACAGTGAAGACCACTCAAAGGAAGGAATTCTGTGTATGCTGGCCAAGTCTGTGTAGCCAATAGCATCATGGGAGTCGCAGTCACACATATTGCCCCCCCCCCCCAACTGTCCCATCAACACCACCATGAACCATGCGCACATCACAGGGAGTGGAGAAGGACTCACAAGATGGCTGACACTGGCTACTGCTGTGGGGAGCACAAGGCCCTACTGCCAACTGTGCACCAACAAACAGCAGGACACCACTGACTGACATCCTGAGAGACAACTTACACTCCCTGCAATGCAAGCACAGTCCATGGTGGGATAACTGACTGGCTGGCTGGGTGGGAAGGAGGACTTGCAGCACTAACCATAGTCACAAGCACCTCCCCTCACACCCCCCCCAACACAAACTCCACAGTACCCACCTGGTCGAATGCAATGCCCTCCATCCTAACACAAGATCCCACAAAGCACCACCACCCTGGGTTATGTTGTGTGAAGCACAGGGACACTCTTGGGACTCTTAGCCAAACAACTGCCAGGACAACACTCCCAGCCATCATGTCAGCACAGCCAGCCCACCCCACAGGGAAGCAGAGTCAAAAGGAAGGAAGCATGGGCATGCTGGGAAGGGGGGTGGAGGCAATAGCATGATGGGAGTCGTAGTCACAGACATTGCTCAGCCTCACAACTGGCCCATCAACACCACCCTGAACCATGCTCACATCACAGGGAGTGGAGAAGGACTCACAAGATGGCTGACACTGGCTACTGCTGTGGGGAGCACAAGGCCCTGCTGCCAACTGTGCACCAACAAACAGCAGGACACCACTGACTGACATCCTGAGAGACAACTTACACTCCCTGCAATGCAAGCACGTTCCATGGTGGGATATCTGGCTGGCTGGGTGGGAAGGGGGACTTGCAGCACTGACTATAGTCACCAGCACCTCCCCTCACACCCCCCCAACACAAACTCCACAGTACCCACCTGGTAGAATGCAATGCCCTCCATCCTAACACAAGATCCCACAAAGCACCACCACCCTGGGTTATGTTGTGTGAAGCACAGGGACACTCTTGGGACTCTTAGCCAAACAACTGCCAGGACAACACTCCCAGCCATCATGTCAGCACAGCCAGCCCACCCCACAGGGAAGCAGAGTCAAAAGGAAGGAAGCATGGGCATGCTGGGAAGGGGGGTGGAGGCAATAGCATGATGTCCCATCAACACCACCATGAACCATGCGCACATCACAGGGAGTGGAGAAGGACTCACAAGATGGCTGACACTGGCTACTGCTGTGGGGAGCACAAGGCCCTACTGCCAACTGTGCACCAACAAACAGCAGGACACCACTGACTGACATCCTGAGAGACAACTTACACTCCCTGCAATGCAAGCACAGTCCATGGTGGGATAACTGACTGGCTGGCTGGGTGGGAAGGAGGACTTGCAGCACTAACCATAGTCACAAGCACCTCCCCTCACACCCCCCCCCCCCAACACAAACTCCACAGTACCCACCTGGTCGAATGCAATGCCCTCCATTCTAACACAAGATCCCACAAAGCACCACCACCCTGGGTTATGTTGTGTGAAGCACAGGGACACTCTTGGGACTCTTAGCCAAACAACTGCCAGGACAACACTCCCAGCCATCATGTCAGCACAGCCAGCCCACCCCACAGGGAAGCAGAGTCAAAAGGAAGGAAGCATGGGCATGCTGGGAAGGGGGGTGGAGGCAATAGCATGATGGGAGTCGTAGTCACAGACATTGCTCAGCCTCACAACTGGCCCATCAACACCACCCTGAACCATGCTCACATCACAGGGAGTGGAGAAGGACTCACAAGATGGCTGACACTGGCTACTGCTGTGGGGAGCACAAGGCCCTGCTGCCAACTGTGCACCAACAAACAGCAGGACACCACTGACTGACATCCTGAGAGACAACTTACACTCCCTGCAATGCAAGCACGTTCCATGGTGGGATATCTGGCTGGCTGGGTGGGAAGGGGGACTTGCAGCACTGACTAAAGTCACCAGCACCTCCCCTCACACCCCCCCAACACAAACTCCACAGTACCCACCTGGTAGAATGCAATGCCCTCCATCCTAACACAAGATCCCACAAAGCACCACCACCCTGGGTTATGTTGTGTGAAGCACAGGGACACTCTTGGGACTCTTAGCCAAACAACTGCCAGGACAACACTCCCAGCCATCATGTCAGCACAGCCAGCCCACCCCACAGGGAAGCAGAGTCAAAGGAAGGAAGCATGGGCATGCTGGGAAGGGGGTGGAGGCAATAGCATGATGGGAGTCGTAGTCACAGACATTGCTCAGCCTCACAACTGGCCCATCAACACCACCCTGAACCATGCTCACATCACAGGGAGTGGAGAAGGACTCACAAGATGGCTGACACTGGCTACTGCTGTGGGGAGCACAAGGCCCTGCTGCCAACTGTGCACCAACAAACAGCAGGACACCACTGACTGACATCCTGAGAGACAACTTACACTCCCTGCAATGCAAGCACGTTCCATGGTGGGATAACTGACTGGCTGGGTGGGTGGGAAGGAGGTCCGGCTGTCAACCAACACAAGCAATGCAGACCATGTTCACACCCCAGAAAATACATAGAAATGCCCAAATAATGCAGGACAATGTGCCACACCAATATCAACCCCTGACTGTGACGACTTAGGACAATGCAATGTACAGGCCCGCACCCAGAGGCACAGTCACAACTGTCATGTGTGTCAACCATTGATGCCTGCAGAAACATGACATACATTGTTTGTGTCTCCCAAAAACAGGTGATGATGGGGACACAGCAGCAGACGCTGAGGAGTCCCAGTTCCAGGCTCAAGAGGATGCCGAGCTCACTGGCGTCGTACAGCCTCTGTCCTCCTCAGACGATGAAGAACAACCTGGCACATCCGGTGCAAGTCAACATGCAGCACCAGCAGGACCACCAGCTGCAGCACCAGCAGGACCACCAGCTGCACCCCTGCACCCACCCCTACAACGACTGTCACCACGAATACCATCCCTGCCGACATGGACAGAATAAGGAGCAACACCAGCACAGTGACCCTGGACCAACCTGGGGCCATGGACACCACCACCACCACCAACCCCCAAGGTGGACCAGGGTTATCTGTGCGTGCCACTGCACACACTGCACATGTCAGCAGGGGTGGTGGGAGGGGTGGGAGACAGAGGTCGCTGCTTGCAGACGTTGCTGGTGTGCATGACGACCCACAACTGGTACGCATAGCTGATGCGTACCAGTCCAGCACCGTAGAGCTCAGCCAGGTAGTGGGGCTCCTCAGAGACATTAAACAGCAGCAGGCTGCCCATCATGCCCGCTTGGACTCCCACATGTCCCACGTGGAGTCACACATGTCCCGTGTGGACTCACACATGTCCCGCGTGGAGTCCAAGTGGGATGCACTGCATGAGATGACGGCGGTGCACAGGGACATTTTACAATGCCTCCGCCAGATGAACAGCAACCAGTCCACACCTCCCTGTGTGCCAACAACATCTGGTGACGAACAAACTGCAACTGCCACAGGGAGGGAGGAGGACTCTGGCGGAGAGTCCCCTGCACCGCACCCCCTGCCCCTGTGTCCCCTGCTGCCCTGAGTGAGGAGTCTGTGTACCTCCTTCGCCAGCTCCATGTAGGCCAGACAGCCATGCTGAGTGTCCTCCATGCGCACACCGCGCTGTTGACTCAGCTGGTGTCGTTCATGGAGGGCATCTCATCGGGCATGTCTGACCTACAGAGGTGCAATAGGTCCATGGACTCCTCCCTGACGGCAGCAGTGTCCCTCCTCAAACGGTCCCTCACCCCTCCTGCCTCTGCTCCATCCACACTCCCCAGCACCTTACCCATCCCAAGCACACACACACCGGCACAGGCACACACCAGCACACACACATCCAGCACACTGACACACACGCCAATGACAAAACGCACACGCACGCACATTCAGGGGACTGAAGCCAGACTCACAGGGGATGGGGCCCTGGAACACACACACGCATCCACATGCACTGCGCAGTCCTCAGTTCCCTCTCCCTCCAAAGCACCCTCCCTTGCCTCACCTGCAACCCCAAAGTCACAGCAGCTCTTCCTCTGTGACCTCGGCCTCTTCCCCACCGATGAAGCTGCTCCAGCATCCCGGGGGAAGAGGAAGCACACCCACACGGAGCAGAGTGCCCCTCGCCCCCGGACACCCTCCCCCAGGCGCAGACGGACTGAGGCCCCCACCCGCAAGTCCCCCGGAGTCCTAAGAGCAAGACCCCGCCACCGCCCTGCAGCTCAAGCACCAGGTCTCCTTCCTCCATCCCTCAGGCCCCCACTTCACAGGTGCCCCCACCACACCCTGCCCCAGGTTCCCCCACCCACAGATATACCATCCCCAAGAGGCTCCGGCCTTCTCCCCTGCCACTTGCTCTCCCAGCACCACACCCCCGCTGCGCTTGTCTGTGCCACTGATGTGGTGAGGGTGTCCTCCCCCTCTGTCCAACCCACCTTGCCTGTTCCCCATTCTCCTCCCCTGGAGGTAGGCACTGCAGTGGAGTCCACTACCGCCCTGTCTGACTTGGGCACTGCAGTGGCAGACCTGTCCACTCCATCTGCAGGGTCCACTGCAGTTGTGCCGGCACCCACGACATCTGAGTCATGCCCCCAGTTGTGCCGGCACACACCATGTCAGACACCTCCACTGCAGTTGTCAGTGTCTCTCCAGCACCCACCACCCCTTCCCTGACTCCCCTGGTGAGCCCTGATCCTGTCCCTGCGGTGCCTGGCCTGCCCCCCGGTTGCCCCTCCTAGTGGATTGTCCCTGGTTTTGTGCAGGCATGCGTAGGGTGACATCTGCCAGTGTCACCCTGTTTGAACTTTGACAATGGACTGGCCATTGGCCTTTGCTCTTTTTTTCTGGACGTCGTTTTCATTCAACACATATGCTGAATAAAGCAACTTTCTTTTCTCTAGTGCTCATGCTTCAGATGTACATGTTGTTGGTGCTGCTAACCATGCCCTTGCTGCAGTGATGGTGATATCTGGTCTCATGATTATGAAGTGTTACTGTGCAGGAACCCATGTGGTCCAGGGGGAATGTGTCCTATCATGTGGTGTATCCATGTCATCCATAGCAGCATCTGAGGGTGTCATGTGTTCAGTATTTGGCAATGGGATTTCCTACTTACATTAGCAATTTCATATCTGTGGCTTCCACCCCTGCACATCTGTTGTGCCTGCCATTGTTGGATTTGTCTACTTCCCTGACCGTGTTGCCATCTCCACTGGACATGCAGGTTTGGGCATCAATGGGGAAGGACTCATCCGTGTAGTCAGTGCAACATTGCTATACAAGTGTGTTGGATCTGTGCTGATGATTCCGTTGGCACATCCATGACCAGGCTGATGTGACGGGAGCCCTCATTTGGTGCTAATTGTTGATTGTGTGACCAAGTGCTCAGCTGACATGATGGGGCCCTACTGAGGCAACATATGGCACAGCTTTCCTCACACAGGAGTGGAGTCCCCTCATGGCAGTGTGTACACGTGTGACATTGCCTGCGCCCAAGGTGTGTGTTGTATGTGCATGTCTGTGTGTTCACTTCCATTTATCTGCGCATGCTGTGATCCCTAGTGTTGTACCTGTTTGTGATGCTTGCTGACTTGAGCTATGTTCCCCAAAGTCTTCTCCCTGTGTTCTCTGTGATGTGGGTGCATGGCACATTACTGGTCATCAGGGTGTCACCCATAGGTGTGTTTGCTGTCAGGGCTGAGTTTGTGTGCAGACGCAGATGGGTCACAGTCAGGTTTCCCCTTGGCACTTGTTGTTTGCCCCTGTCATGTGATTTTCAGTTCGTGTTATCTTTAAGTTATTGTGACACGTTGTGTGTGTGACTGCTGGCACTCCTCAGGGTCCGGGCTGCAATGTTGGTTGTTGTCTATGTGTGTTCTTTGTGGGTGACCTTGGCTTCTTCATTGGTGTGTGACTGTGGCTGGGATCCCATTGGTTGGTGTGGTATCGCCGTCATGTCCATGTACAGCGTAGTGTGCAGTGTGTCAGACATTCAGGAGTCTTGTTGAGTGGCCATGTGTGATGTGTTTCTGCACCTTGGTTCCCACCCACCACCCTGGAATAGTCATGGGTGCATGTGCAATGTCACCAGTGCATGTGTACTTCACTGCTGCACATTGTTGGAGGTCGAGGGTGTGGTCTTGAGTGTGTGCAGATGGGAGTTGTTGCCCAGCTAGACCCCTGCCTCCATGTTGGCCTTGGCTTACTGGCCATGCTGATTGATTTGTGCTTGTGTCGGTGTGATGGTAGTTTGTTGCTCAGGACACATGACTGTGGTTCACAGTGTGAACCACATTCAGCTTTGTCATCAGAGTGGGATTTTTATGCAGCCAAGGGTCACCACATTGTGGGGGCCCTGGGGGTGGTGCTGTGGTGTGTCTGTGTCTTGCTGTGTCAGTTGTTGTTCCTACGTTCCTGTGTGACATGTGTGTTTTGTGCTCCCTCTCATCTGACAATGCCTGCTTGCCCACATAGGGGATTTGGATCCATGAGTTACCTTAGTGTGGCAGTGTATGCACATCTGTATGATTGGTATTCAGCTCTCCTCATGTGTTGTGTGGTTACCTGGGGACACTGGCACCCCCTCACCTGCTGTGTATGATGACAGTGTTGGTCTGCCTGTTTGTGTTTGTGCATCTGCACCACTGCATTGGCATATCTTGGGTGTGCCATTGGCTGTATGTTGTTTGGTGTGTTTCCCCTGCTGTCCCTGGGACTCCTAGGTCATCGGTCAGCACAGTGATCATGGTTTGTGTGTCCCATTGCTGCCATGGTATGGTATCTGTTCACCTCACATCTGCTGTCTCCACAGGATATCTGCATTTGTGTGCCCATTGGTGCAAATATGTGGTTCTGCATTCTGATGGTCACTTCTGTCATTGTGTCATTGATGAATGTTGACGGTGTCAGCCCCCATGGGTGTTGTTTGTCTGCACATGGCCAAAGGAATGTCTCATTTGCACTGCAGTATTTGGCTCACCCAATTTATGTTGCAATGGGACACATACACTACTTTGCCACAGATGAGTTTTTGGTTCTGTGACCAGGAATGATCCATGCAGTTTGGCAGTTGCAGCTCTTTCTTTGTCAACACTTACCTTTTGGTCACTGTGATGAGGGGGTTTAGACCCCATTGCCACAATGGTCAAAATGTGCTTCAGCTATGGACCCCACACTTGCCTTTTGGTCACTGTGATGATGGGGGTTTAGACCCCATTGCCACAATGGTCAAAATGTGCTTCAGCTATGGATGCCACACTTACCTTTTGGTCACTGTGATGATGGGGGTTTAGGCCCCATTGCCACAATGGTCATGGGCTGCTTGCATTGTGGGTGCCACACACATATATGTGTGGCACATGTGCTAGGGGGTCACATTGTATGTTCAAAGTCATGTTCGGTGTTGTAGGCATTTGACACAGCCTACACACGCTTGTCATGGTGGTGGGGGGATGTCTTTATCTTGCATTCCCTAGGTTGTGGTGTGCTGGTTGTGTCATGCATTGTCCATCCTATGAGTGGGGGTGGTAGTAGTGGTAGGCATCCAGCCCCCTGGGTGAGGGTGGTAGTCGTGGTAGGCATCCTGCCCCCTGGGTGAGGGTGGTAGTGGTGGTAGGCATCCAGCCCCCCTGGCTAAGGGTGGTAGTAGTGGTAGGCATCCAGCCCCCTGGCTAAGGGTGGTAGTAGTGGTAGGCATCCAGCCCCCCTGGCTAAGGGTGGTAGTAGTGGTAGGCATCCAGCCCCCCTGGGTGAGGGTGGTAGTAGTGGTAGGCATCCTGCCCCCCTGGGTGAGGGTGGTAGTGGTGGTAGGCATCCAGCCCCCTGGGTGAGGGTGGTAGTAGTGGTAGGCATCCAGCCCCCCTGGCTAAGGGTGGTAGTAGTGGTAGGCATCCAGCCCCCCTGGGTGAGGGTGGTAGTAGTGGTAGGCATCCAGCCCCCTCTGGGTGAGGGTGGTAGTAGTGGTAGGCATCCTGCCCCCCTGGGTGAGGGTGGTAGTGGTGGTAGGCATCCAGCCCCCCTGGGTGAGGGTGCTAGTAGTGGTAGGCATCCAGCCCCCCTGGCTAAGGGTGGTAGTAGTGGTAGGCATCCAGCCCCCCTGGGTGAGGGTGGTAGTAGTGGTAGGCATCCAGCCCCCCTGGGTGAGGGTGGTAGTAGTGGTAGGCATCCAGCCCCCCTGGGTGAGGGTGGTAGTAGTGGTAGGCATCCTGCCCCCTGGGTGAGGGTGGTAGTGGTGGTAGGCATCCAGCCCCCTGGGTGAGGGTGCTAGTAGTGGTAGGCATCCAGCCCCCCTGGCTAAGGGTGGTAGTAGTGGTAGGCATCCAGCCCCCCTGGGTGAGGGTGGTAGTAGTGGTAGGCATCCAGCCCCCTGGGTGAGGGTGGTAGTAGTGGTAGGCATCCTGCCCCCTGGGTGAGGGTGGTAGTGGTGGTAGGCATCCAGCCCCCCTGGGTGAGGGTGCTAGTAGTGGTAGGCATCCAGCCCCCTGGCTAAGGGTGGTAGTAGTGGTAGGCATCCAGCCCCCCTGGGTAGGGGTGGTGGTGCGCATTCAGGCCCCTGTGTGCATATGTGGCATTGGTGATGGGCATCCCGCCCCTATGGTGCTGCTGTTGCTGGTGTAAGTATATTCAGCATCCCCGTGTGTGTGTGTGATGTGTCGTGTACGTGTTGTATGTGTTTTGTGGTTGGTGTCTGGCTTACCTTCTGCGCCGTATGCGTCCGTGCCTGTTCCGGTAGTAAATGTAGAATATTGGTATGATCGGGACGAAGGGATTCATGGTTGGTTCGTGTCGTTTGTCCTTCTCGTTGCTTGGCGTCGTCCTCGTCGCTTCGCCTCGTCCTCGTCGCCTCGCGTCGTCCTCGTCGGTGCCGTGTTCGTCTCGGAGCCGTGGATCGTGTTGTGGCGCGAATCGGAGCTTATGTGCGCCTCTCCCGGATGCTTTGACGTGCCGTGCGTAGCAACGGGTTCGGAGCGTACGGAAAGCGCATCGTACTTGTCCGGCCGGACGGGGCTGCATTTTCCCTTCCGTGCGACTCGATTCGGCGTTTCCGGATTCGCCTCGGTCGGAGAACAGGACCTGGTTTGGGTGAGTACGGCTCGGCCGGATTTTTTGCTGTTGTGCGCATCGTACTTGCTCGTTCGGTGTGCTGTACGGATCGGTCGGGAAACAGGCTTTCGCATGGCTTTTTTCCCGACCGAATGGTATTGGGTGCGCCTCCGACCGAGATCGGAATCGGCCCCTACATGTCTTTTTGTTTACACAGCTCTGTTTATGCCTTTCACATGAGAACTCTCTGCTGTGCTCGTTCTCGGTCTGTTCCTGGAGTTTAGTCTGAACATTGTGAGCAAGGTCGATAAACACTGACTCTTGTTATTCTGTTCTGGTCAGGCCCTAGCACTTAGACAAAACATACCATGGCAGCTGTTTTTTCTGGAAGCTCGTACTTTGATATTATGGGGGTGCACGCTTAGGTAACACACACATGGAGAAGGACCTTTTCAGGGAGAAAAGCAACACGCACCTGTGATGTAGAAATACGATCTATGGCCTGAGGTATGGGGTCTGCTGACAAAGCCCAGAGATCTTCTGTTATAATAATACTTCTGCTTACCAAGGGGAGGGTGATTAGGCCTTATAGTCCTTTATCCACTGTCTTTATGAAATGACATCTCCCTTTATGATATATGGCCTTGCTGCAATGCTAACTGTATTGATATTATGCATTTTGCTGCTGGTTGTGGCACGTATACTGCATTTTAGAGGACGTTAGTTAAAATAAATATTTTAAACTATTTTCGTGTCTCTGTCAGATCTTATTGTGGACAAGTGCAAGAGTGTGAGTGATAAGGCGTTTCTTGTTACCGCGACTCCTGAGAGATACAGGAGTGTTGTGTTCTGGGTTGTCTAATCATTTGCTTCTCCGTTTGTGAGTAGGAGAGCGGGTGAGACACTATAGCTAGTCGGCCCTGGGCTCGTGGGCACTAAGGCGGTAGGAAGGCTTAGCCCCTATACACAGAGGTCCCATTTTCCTGCGCATAGTTCTGTGTATGTGCAGAGTCCCCGCAACATGGCGCCACCAACGTTTGGTCTGGTACTTATACGCGAGATCCCCGTGCTTGTCCACAATACCTTCTCACCAATTACCAGAGACGTCCGTGGTGCGAGGGCTATACCTCCTATATTAGAGATTATAGGTTTTTCAAGCTTGGATTTTAAAAGGTTTTGTTTTTTCTTCTTTAAGACCCAGTATTGCGCTACCATTTTCTTCTTTTCCTCTCTGTTCAGATAATGGCTATTGATATCGCTGCTCATAATTGTGCACCACTGCCTACTCATTTGACGCAACATGGAGTCCCAGTTGCGGGAGCAAACATTATCTTTGTGGTTGAAGCGAACGCTGCTTTTTGCTTCAAGGTTTTTTATTCTTGGGTTAAGTTCCCGGCAGTGGGTGGGAATGATAATTTCTTTCATGAATATGAACATGCCATGGTTCCCCGGGATTACAGACCTTATCGGACACTTGAGGTTCCGTTGTCGGCTTGGAAGCACACCATCTGGTTTAATGGCGCCCTACCTCACCCTGTTACAATGGTCCGTTTGGGCCCTTTATCGGTCGACGGAGCCACATGGCCCGTGTTGGCAGGTTCTACACCACACCCAAATTATCGTGGTGTTACACACGCAGAGCTGCGAAATTTGCATGAATCGTTAGTTCATATACACAGAAGCGTGATACAATATGTGTCTCGCATGGTCCAGGCGGCTCCGGATGGAGCGCCTCCTCAGCAACCAGGACGTGGAGGAATGGTAATAAGCCCAATCATGATTAATTCAGTGTTGGGAAAGCGTCCTCAAAATAGAGATGAATTGCCGTTCTGGTTAGCCGAACGATTTGAGCAACTCAAAGCTGTATTCCCTAATACTACTTCTTTGGATAAACATAGGATACCTACAATGAGTTTACCAAAAGGTCTTATTCCCAATTTAGCTGACTGCCCCATTCGGTGAAAGGTGTTTGCGGCGCTGTATTCTCTATGTTTTGGCACCCTCTCCATGACAGTGCTTCCAACAGTTATTAAGAAGGTTCAGGAGGAGCATGGGGCAGAGGCCGCCCTGGAGTTGGGGATGAGACTGGTTGGCATATTCCCTATAGTCTCTGATATATTAGCCAATATTAAAGGGGAAGCAGTTAGTTTGCAGGTGAGTCAGCGTCTTGAGGCAGTAGCAGATGTTGATAAACAACGCGAATTGCCTATGATTATCGCTAAGGTGTATAAAGCATTAGGGCGTAATAATTTAGGGAATAAACCTTTTACTCAACCACAGAATAAACCCCCTCCTGAAAAAGAGGGGCGTCCATTCTTTCCTAAAAAGAATTGGAACAAGAATAAACAACAGCAACAACAGCCACAGCAGAAGCAGGGTTCGCGTGCTAGTTCACCGACACCTGATGCTTCCGAGCGTAGGTATAATTTGCGTGACCGCTCTAAGATTAAGACACCAGAGAGGTTTCAAGTTCCTGATCCTCGCTCTCCTTGTTCCTTGCAGGACTCTGGTGGAGGGGAGCGGCAGGATCATAGACAGGGCGAGACCACGCAACAACAACGTGATCCACCACGCTAGTTTGACGTAAAGGTCAAATCGGAGGGACAATTGCCATTTCGTGCCCCATTTCAAAAGAAAAAAGTTGCCGCTTTAACAGTGAAATATGCCTCAGATGGTGAGAACCCTGCTCCTCAATTGGAGATGGGCTGTGACACTCCTCAACAGCGCGGCGGAAGTTACCATAGTACGGGAGGTTCTCCGTCCTTGTCTGGAGGCGAGAGCAACTGACACGTTTATTACAGTGGAAACAGCCGATACAAGAGTTGCACCCCCTGATAGACTTTACAACATAGTCCTCCAAATTGAAGGTGATATACAACGTACAATTAAGGGTATCTTTTGGGATAACCTTACCTCGTCATACAACATTTTGTTGGTGGAGGCGGATTGGCCTCCCCCATTTGTCTTGGCTTCTTCTCAAGGTGAAGATGTGATACTTCCGAGTTTTTCACGTTACGTCCCGGAAGAGACTAAACAGGCTTACGCATCGGAATGGGCGTTAGCCCTAGCGCCGGCTGTGTATCGTAATCAAGTGGGCTGGGATAGAGATTCACCGGCACATGAGATTCCTTCGCGATCTATGCCACAGCCTCAGGCACAGTATCCGATCAAACGGGAAGCAAGAGCATCCGTTAGTGACATTTTGGCTCAGTTGGAATATCAGGGTGTTATTGAGCCCTGTGTTTCATCCATGAATAATCCTCTTTTTCCGATATCGAAACCGGACGGTTCATATCGCATTGTTTTGGATTATAGAAATTTGAACAGTCATGTTCGTACGTTTGCCGTACAGAACACCCACAGCTCTGCGTTAATAAATAATATTGTCCGAAAGAAGTATAAAACGACTTTGGACATTTCCAATGGATTTTACTGTCACAATTTGGCTCCTGAGAGCCGTGACTGGACCGCATTTACTCCGATCGGCAATCAGAAAAGATTTAAAAGATTGCCCATGGGCTATAAGAATAGCCCTGGTGCGTTTGCTCCTCGTGTTGTGTCACTTCTACACAACATAGATCCTGATGCTTTCTCTTACATCGATGACATTTACTTGACAGATGATGAATTGATACCGCATCTGGTGCGTGTAGACCTCATTATTTAGTCCTTTGCAGACTTAGGGTACAAATTCAATTTTGCTAAGTCTCATATCGCCTACTTGGCGGTTCTGTTTTTGGGTTACGAACTCAACAATGAAGGGAGGGGGCTAGCCCCCCACTTTCTAGAGAAATGTGCTCAATTGCAGCCTCCTTCTACTCTTAAGAAGTTACAATCTTTGCTGGGTTTTTTGAATATCGGGACGACCTACATTCCTGATTATGCTCAGCGTATGAAACCGCTTTACACGTTGATACAACCCTCTTTTTAGTCTTCCAGCTTACTTCCGGAACATACAGAAATTCTTCGATCTTTGCAGTCTGATCTGCTTGCAACCAACTTCTTCTTAACTCGTGACAAGACAACTAACTTAGTCATACGGATTGTACCTGGTATAGTGGGTTTCACTTACCTGACATTCAATGAGGGCGATACCGTCCCCATTGCCTATAGATTGCATTTGTACACATCAGCAGAGATGCGTTTTTCCCCCATTGAAAAAATTCTTACGGCAGTACAGATGGCGATCCTAAAGGAAGGTTCTTTGGCTCAGGGGAAACGCATTCTTATGGTATCGCCTGTGCCTACTCTAGAGGCGGTCACAAAGGCAAGAGTACCGAATTCTAAAGCCTTACACCCATGTTGGATTCAATGGGCGAGTTCTTTGACATCGGCTGTACGTTTATCTTTGACCCATCCTTGCAGATGCAGAAGTTTTTACAGTACGAACAGGTTCATCCTGCGCCCCAGTTTTTGCTTCCACTAGACCAATACAAATGTATAGTTTATACCGACGGATCGGCGCAGCCGGCCTTTGGTTCCAAACATGCTTACTCAGCCGCTTGTGGCGGGCTCTATGGTTGACGGTGAGTTTAAGTCTTCCTTAGTTCACACACAGTCTCTTGGTGACTGCACGGCTCAGTTGGCTGAGCTGCGGGCTTTAGTATTGGCTCCCGAATTCACTGATCCCAATGTAACTACACTTATAGTGTGCGACTCTTTCTATTGTGTACAGTCCTTCAATGACAATCTAAACTTTTGGTCTCAAAACGATTATTGGGACTCTAAAGGTAGCGCAATCAAGCATAAAACACTTTGGGTTCGAGTGGCAGCTCTTAAAGAAAGCTTGCCGCTCACACATGTTATACATACTCTTGGCCATCAGCGTGTGGGAGCACATGCTGTTGGTAATTCTTTGGCTGATGAAGCGGCCAAATCTGCAGTTGCCACGTGTTCAGTAGCAGCATTTACAAGGTCCATGACTAAAATTGATAATGAAATTCTGGCAGCTATTGCTGCTATTAGGGATGGGACGGCTTTCCCACAAGGTTTCCCTTCTAAGTATTCTTATCATTTATCACCGGAACAGGTTCCCTTTGCATCCATTCCGTCCATTGGGGATCGGCTCATTCCCAACGAGGACCGTAGGCTTCCTTTGATCATTACTGCACACGAAGGCATGGCATCTGCACATGCTGGAGTTTCAGCGACGGTGTCTCTTTTGCAGCAGCGTTACTGTTGGCGTAGTCTGTATAGTCAGACACGTAATTATGTACTTTCTTGTGACATTTGTCAACAAATTAAACCATCGTCGGTTGCACGTCCACCTCACACGAAGCTATACATCTCAAATCAACCATTTGGATGTATTTCTCTCGATCACTGCGGTCCTTTGACGTCAGACACTGCCTATAAACATATTCTGGTTGCAGTGGATTCATGCACTAGATTCCTTTGGGTTTGGGCACAACGTAGTGCTGACGCTCGAAATGTCATTAGAGATTTGCGTGTCTTTATCGGAACATTTGCATGTGGTACCTTCCATTCTGACCAAGGTCCTGTGTTCACCTCTAAGGCTTACAAGGATGCGATGAGGTCGCTGGGGGTGCTATTGCACTTTTCGTCTCCATACAGGCCTGATGGTAATTCTATAGTGGAGCGAATGAACCATGACTTAAAGCAATCTTTCACAGCTAGAGTCTTATGTACTGGCAGGGGTTGGCTGACTCATTTATATGGGGTTCAACGTGCATTAAATAATCTCCCGAGAAGATCTGTGGGTGGGCGGACCCCATACGAAATGCTCTTTGGCATCAAGTTTGTGCCAGGACTTGATGGTCTAGACGTTGTGACGGCTGCCGCAACATTTGACGTAGATAACCATTGTGCTATGTTACAGGATCTACAAAAGACTTGAGACACTCTTGCTAAAGCTGAGTTGCACTCCTCCGACAACACAGCGGTGCTGATCCGAGTCACAGAGTGGCTTCCTAAAGTTGGAGATCTGGTCCGGGAGAAGATAGAGAACAAAAAAGAATTTGGTCCCTCCTACCGTTCACCAGTCCCTGTTCTTGGATTGAAGGGCACCCGAACTGTGATTTTGCCTCCACCAGCTGGACGCAAGGAGAATCGCTACATTTCCATTGAACGTGTCAAATTGCACCATTTGGCCGATACTGAATAGTATGCCTAAACCCGTCCCGCGGAGAGATGTTCCACTTCGTGTGAGATCTTCACCCATGACTAACATCCACCAGGGGGGTGAAGTGGAAACCTCAATTAATGTGCTACGTGTTTTGTCACCAGCTTCAACGGCCGCACCTCAAAATCAAGTATCGCTGCCAATGGAACTAACGGTGGACATTCCGACACGTGCGCTCCAATCATCTTTTAATGCTGATTTGAACACCTTTGTATCGACTAGGAACTGTTGGTTATTACATGGATAGAGACAACTTTTCTTTACCTTCATCGTCCTCTTCATCAGATTCTACTACGGAGGAGCCCCCCAGTCAATTTTCCATTTTCTTTTCCTGGTTTTGCAGAGCTTATCTGGTTCCTCCTTGGACCTACATTTGGATGGTACTTACAATGGTATTTCTCTTTATGTGGATTGGATTTGTGACTGTCTTTTTCCTTTTGATTAATGGTCATTACTTACCTGAACGCTCTGATATACATTTGGTCGATGGTGTTTTGGCCCCACTCACCTTATCTCATGTAATGAAAAGGGATCAATCCCACGTTAACATTTCTGCTGTGCCAGCAGTAGACTGCATTGTTTGGGATAAAGTTCAATACAAAATATACGGCCCGACATAGAGAATTCGGATGCCATACGTATTTCGAGTTTCATTGGGTGACGTCATCACACCTGCACTGCATTCCGACGATTGGGATGTTAATGCCGTACATTAGTTATTTTCAGATTTAAAATATTATACTGCTTTTGAAACGGAAGATTTGTATTTGAATTCTGCCAATTATGCTGATTTATTCTGTTTTCAACATTATGGTCATCATTTTTTGCATAAGTCAAACACAGTCTGTAATCAGGTTAATTATACGCAATGGAAACATTGTCCTGCCCCATTTCAAGGTAGTTCGCAAACACAGAAAAATACGTTTGTATACTTTTCTAGCTATAATCTATCAGACCCGAGATCCTATTATTATAAATTGAATGCACAAACACACACGAAATTCATGCTGACCCATACTAAATTGGTATATTCTTCGACTTTCATAACCGGTTTATCAGTGAAAGGTTATGATTATTGGAAAGACACAATTGATTTGAAATCAATATGGGGTACCAAAAATTGGCAGGTGCAGGGAACTGAATCATTGCATCGTGTGTGTTTGATACCGTCACAGATGTTGTTCCTGAATTGGACTGTCCAGCAGACTACATGTTTTGGTTTGGCTACTGCAAAAAATTTGAATACTCCTTCATTCCCGTCATTGGCGGCTTATGGCGACTGGCAACAATATACAAATTATTCTCTGGAGGACTTACACTGTATGATCCGCAATGGTACCTTCAAATCATCCTCTTTTCTTTTTCCTCCATTGGGTTGGTTAGTGTAGCCGCTCAGTTCTAATGCTTGCCAATTGCGTTTTTCAACTTCTATAGAGGGGGTGATGCTAAGTAGACCTGACCCTCGCTTTCCACAAGCACATACAGTTACTACATATTCTGTGGGTAAATTGTGTCAACAATGGTTGGAACTGTCATCGTTATCATCTGTGAAAACACATCTCTCACGTTTAAATGGAGAAATTGATCTGGCAGATTTCCTCTTAGGTCCCAGGTCCCCTCGTCCAAAACGTTTTGCTTATGCAGTATATAATGAAATCTGGAAACTGTCGCAAATGGAAGCGGCTTTCAGGTTGCGTCAAGTAGATCAGGATAATTTGCGTAAAGTTTTGGATGTGGTAGACAACAGCATTAATACGTTGTCTTCTCATATTTACACTTTGGACAATATTGTTTCATCTGTTATTGACATTGTGCAGAATGATGTGTCTGTTTTATATCATGGTCAAAATCAGTTGCGTTCTGTAATGCAATTTGGCTGGACTTTACAAACATTCAAAAATGGGAAAGTGCCTTGGGATTATTTGAACACAACTACCCTATTTTTGCCTTTTAATTTGACTGATAAACAAAAGCTAATGTCTAAAAAAAGATTCTACATTCACCTTGTTACATATTGAGAAGTTATAACAATTGCCATTCTCTATAGCAGAGACCGATTCCTCTGGATGGTTAATACATGGGGTTATTTCTTTGCCCCTTTCCCTCTTTCAATTTAGTGCATGCATGAAACATTATCCTATAGGAACATTTGGATGCCTGGGTAGTACCTTTCTACACAAAATGTGGTCTTTACTGTTTACATTTCGCTGTCTACGTGAAGATAAGGAGGTTTTCCTAACAGGGGAGGACTGTGATTCTACCATGGGACATCCGTTAGTTTGTACACAAGTTCAGCTTCACAGCGCTTGCAACATGTCAGCGCCCAATTTGGCCTGTTTTCTAAAAGGAACACCAGTCCCATCAATAATCCCCACGCTCACATTGCTTTCTAACGGTAGTTATCTCATCCTCACTAACCACAACTGCTGCGGGATACGGGCAGGGATTCCATATATAGTAACGGTTTCTGAAAGAGTATCTTGTTGCAGCAATGTTCTTTTTCCACCCCCGCTTGGGATTATAGATAGCTCGCTGTGGCCTTCCATTCCCACTTTGAAAACAGACTTCAATAAACTAAGCAGACTCAAAGCGCTATTGTTTCAACAAGAAGTCGCTCTCACTTCGGCTCAACAGACCTTCGAATTGCAGGTGGCTAGAACATCTAGTGAAATTTAGTCACTGCTGAATAAGAATCTCCCACTACATTTTGGGGAATTGATTCACCAAATTTTTAATGCGTCTGATACTGAAGGCCTTGCGCATGTTTTTAAGCTTGTGGGCTCCGGCCTCGTTTCAGCTTTTCAGACGGTTTTTGGAGTAATACCGGCGTTTATACATTCTATTTTTTCCAGCACCTTCGGAGGTTTTCCACTTATCCTCTTATTGGCGTGTGGTGTGCTGGTGCTTCTTCTCCTGTTACGCAATGGACACCCATCCTGTGGTTCTGCACAGCCCAGGAGCTTGGCAGCTATACCGTGATCGAATGCAACAACTTTTTGGATGCTTGCCACTGGCAACGCTGAGTGTGAGCTATGGGCTTACCTTTCGCTTTTCCTATTTCACTTGCGTGCAACCTGTGTTCCACTGCCGACGGTGCCCTTTCTATTGGGCCTTGGATCTCTGCCTCTCCACAACATTAGGCGCTGACCCGGATAATGATCTGTTGGTGGGTCCCTTGTTGGCCCATGACCAGGACTGTTCTGGTGATGCCCGTATGATGCGTGCAGTTGGAGTGTTAGCACATTGGAATACCTGTGAGGCTGCCCAGCGCCTCTTGCAGGAGAGTTTCATTGAATATCACGCAAGTTGCCCTGTTCTATTGCTGGATGCTAAGGATATCGAGGAACAGGAATGTTCATTCGCCCTGCTGAATTGGATGATATCTCTCTTTTTTATTAACGACAATGATGCCCTTTTGGAGAAAATTGCATTCCACGTTGCGCGCAATCTTTTGGATTTTTCTGGCTAGATATATAATTTATTTTTTACATTTTTTTTTTAATGTGTCCTTTCTCGATTAACTCTATTATTATGGAGCATAAGACACTTTGACTCTGCTTATCTTTGATACCTGTTTGCCTATGCACTACAACCTGGCCAAGGGGAGGGTGCCACGTGGTTGCTAGAGTCATTATCGATATCTTTAAGTTAGCATGAGCCCGGTAGCCATGATGCTGCTTTTGCGCACGACACTACATGTCTTTCTTTTTACACAGCTCTGTTTTTGCCTTTCACATGAGAACTCTCTGCTGTGCTCGTTCCCTGTCTGTTCCTGGAGTTTAGTCTGACCATTGTGAGCAAGGTCAATAAACACTGACTCTTGTTATTCTGTTCTGTTCAGGCCCTAGCACTTAGACAAAACATACCACGGCAGCTGTTTTTGCTGGAAGCTCGTACTTTGATATTATAGGGGTGCACGCTCAGGTAACACACACATGGAGAGGGACCTTTCCAGGGAGAAGAGCAAAACGCATCTGTGATGTAGAAATACGATCTATGGCCTGAGGTATGGGGTCTGCTGACAAAGCCCAGAGATCTTCTATTATATAATAATACTTCTGCTTAGCAAGGGGAGGGTGATTAGGCCTTAAAGTCCTTTATCCACTGTCTTTATAAAATGACATCTCCCTTTATGATATATGGCCTTGCTGCAATGCTAACTGTATTGATATTATGCATTTTGCTGCTGGTTGTGGCACGTATACTGCATTTTAGAGCACGTTAGTTAAAATAAATATTTTAAACTATTTTCGTGTCTCTGCAAGATCTTATTGTGGACAAGTGCAAGAGTGTGAGTGAAAAGGTGTTTCTTGTTACCACGACTCCTGAGAGATACGGGAGTGTTGTGTTCTGGGTTGTCTAATCATTCGATTCTCAGTTTGTGAGTAGGAGAGTGGGTGAGACACTATAGCTAGTCGGTCCTGGGCACGTGGGCACTAAGGCGGTAGGAAGGCTTAGCCCCTATACACTGAGGTCCCATTTTCCTGTGTATAGTTCTGTGTATGTGCAGAATCCCCCCAACAGATACACTACCAGCAGATAAGGCGCCGTCGCGGTCAACACCAGAGGTAAGTTCCAAACATCTCACCGCATGCAACCCCTGTACAACAACAACACACAACAGTCACGGTGAAATATGTGTCCTGTCTGCATCTGACACCCTGGTGGACACAGGAACATGTAGCATAACCAAAGTACCCACCATGTCTTGCATGTAGGTAAATTGTCATCTCAGCATCGGGGGCCCTCATCTCCACAGAAATGATGGCATGTAGCCTGGTCGTGGCGGTCACGTCACAGCAGTGGTGAAGCTGTGGAAAACTTCCCCACAATGTTGCAGGAGTCCAGCTCATTGTCCCAGGGTAGCAAGATACTCATCACAACCCCACCCACCAAAAATTGAAAATGAGCCTCCTATCAGAACAATATATCTGATGCAAGGAGTCATGTGCAGGGACACTGTCCATAATGACATCAAAGTAGAACCATCATCAATTGCATAGCGCCAGGAGTGATGGATGAGGCACGACTCCCTTCAAAAGGACAATAGTCATCATTCCCCCCAAATAAGGGTCAGGCCACATACAATGTGTAACAGATGAGGGCAGATCAAACAGTGTGTGTATGTTTAATTCATAGTAGTACAACAAATTGCTGGATGAGCCACAGAGCCAAGGTAGATGACATATGATTTTAGCCACCACTGCCACATAAACACAGTTCAGCACACACCACAGGGAGACATTGGTAGGCTCATCACATACAATGAAAGACCATACCCTATAATGACAGCCCATAACACGCAACACTGTACAAAATTACTCACTCTAACAGCAAACTCAAAGTAAGCACCAGTGGGAATTTGACTCACTTGTGTACTGCTGCACTAACTGACCTCATGTGAGTATGTCCTGTACATCAACAACACTGACTACACTGCCACTTTACAGAACACCTCCAGACCATAACTCAACCTCAACCAAGGTTGCACCAACTATAAAGTATTGACTGAATGTTAAAGTGTCAGGAAGAGTCCATCTTGATAGCAGTAAACTCTGACCTGAGACTCATGACAACCCTCCTCTTCCTCACACCTGCCTACCACTCATGTGAATAAATGTGAGTAATTGACTAAATGAAAAGTCACTGTGCATATAAACAACTTAGGAAAAGGTCAGTCTGCATGTTAAGTCCTTAATACAGTTCACACACTTACTCTGCATCATACACAAACTATAAGTCATCAGCACTGTATGATAACAAGTAAACTATTCTAAAGTGAAGGGCACAGTGCAGGAAATGCATGGAGAAATGACTGGTACCATCCCTACATGGAATCCAAGAGGTACCACAGATGACACTACACTTTGGACAACAAACACTACATGTGTGGCACAAATATTCCAATTGTATGAAAGCAACATCTCAGAGTTATCCCTGTGATCCAGCAATGCAAGTAATACATTGGCCCACAATGAGATGAACTGTCATAAGATATCCAGTGGCCATCACCTCATCTGTATCAACTAATATGACATGATAATGCCAACAGCACAATACTCATGGCTCACGGTGACACTCCCTGACTGTCAAACTTAACAACAACTTTCACACATACCCCTCACATACACTACTTCCCCCTTCACAGCTCGACACATGGGACAATCTCTGATAAATCTTTAAAAAAGCTCATATGACTTCCCTGCTACTCAATGCTACACCCCAGTGTGTATAATAAAAAAACAGTATCAGACATATCTGATTTCACTACCATGCCCTTGAACATCACAAATCATCACAGCACACAGATCAGTAGCAGTACCTCAGCAAATAGATACACACTTTAGCCATCACCTACTGCTGCACAACTCAGGCAAACACATATGCATGGAACCGGACTAGAGGACTGTGCAGGAAACTCCTCTGTACTGTACATGGGCAACCATGACTGCAATCAAGTAGACTCAAGTAGCACATAACAAATTGTGAAACAGTGCTGAGGGGCACAATGGTTCTGGGCACAGATCATCCTCCCACAGTATAGTGTCACACTATAGAGTGGTGGGGAGGGTCACACACTGGCATGGCATGGAACATTTTTCACTGAAGTGGTGTATACAGTATTATAGTACAGGTGATGACTGTACAGAGTGTACTGTACAGAGCAAAAACACATAGAGCAGTAACTCACAATATGTTTCTCTCAATTGTTCCATTTGGGGCTGGTATGACTCTGAATACCACATAGTGGAGTAAATGAAGTGCAAAGTGACATCAATGTATGTGAACAGTCACATTTAATGTGTTTTTGCCAGACCCAGTGAGCACAGTGAGAACAAAGGTAAGCAACAGCCATGGCTGATCCCAAAAATCACAACAATCTCAAATGTTGTTGACAACAAGTAGGTGTACACTAGGCCTGCAAGGGCACACCAACACATTGCACATTGTTTCAGAAAAAACTCATACATGTGCCCAAACACTCCAGCAGGTCTCTGATCATGTAAAGAAACAGCCACTCATCAACTGGATCATACATGTGTGAAAGTGTCATGCTCAAGGGCACATACACATCAATACTTCAGCTAATGACAGGACAATCACACTGTATGAGTAAGTGCACCCATTCTAATGTACACATGTGACTATGAAGCCAATCCCTACCGAAGATGATAACACAGCTACACTGGTGTGTACACTTCAACATAGAACACACAGATATGATGTACCCTGTACACCCCTCAAGTCATCATGTAAATATGAATAGCTGCTGTTGATGTAGAGCATCCGAATAGGACATGTGTCCAAATGTAGATCCCAGACAAAAGATTGAAGAGGACATGAGTAGATCATCACAGACAAGCATCATGGCCACATTAAGCCTCTGAGTCAATAAGCACATTAGTTGCCGTAACCTCTGGGAACTTCTGCAAAAGCAAAGAAAGTACATGCCAATGTGAATGTGGCCAATGGAGCATGGAACAGAAGAACATGTACACATACATTGCACTGCATCATTAGCAAGGCCAGCGACAAAGTTCACAACATAAATAACATATTTTATTGCATAAAATATATATCAGCATCATAAGTGCAAAACATCAAGGGCAACAGCCAGTCCAAAATTAGAGTCAGCACATGTGTGCATGAAAACTTGCACAACACACTTATAACACAGTCCACTGCCATGGGAATCACTCCAGGATAGGGGCATCAAATAGGCAGTTCAGGCACCGCTCAGGGAGGAGTGAGGTGGGAAGGTGGACTTGGGGTCAAACTTAGGGAGAAGTTGAACTGGGAGGGGGCTGACTGTCCAGGCCAGTCTGAGGACTGGACCTGGGAGGGGGAGAACTGGCTGAGGTAGAGGGAGCCCTGGATCTGTGAGCTTGAGGGCTGGCTGGACCTGGTGGAGTTGTGGCATGGGGAGGCGGAGAAATGCTGGGGGTAGGCTCAGTGGCTGATGGTGCATGTGGAGGGCTGGGTCTCAATTGTTTGGGGATCCGATATTGGCCAAGTGTTTTTGCACAAGTGACAAGTGAGGTGGCCCCAACAGCCTCCCTCTTCCCCGAAAGTGTAGCAGGTGGTGGTGTTCTAACTTCTCGTGCCAATTTGCCTGACCTGGTGGTACGCTGGGGTGTCGTTGGCCCTGCACCCTGCCTACCCTGTTGTGGAGGTACTTTCCCCTCTTTGCTTCCTTTTGCACGCTTCACAGGGGTGGTGTTGGGAGTGGAAGTCTTTGGCACAACAGGCCTCTGAAGGTGGGTGGGGACAGTTGTGGCAGGCACCAGGTCCACAGCGGCCAGGGCAAGTGTTTGTGTTGTTTTGGGATCAAGTGTGGGGATAGGAGGGTGCTTGGAGGTAGAGGAAGGTGAGGTATGCAATGTGGATGCATGTTCTTTATCCTTATGTTTCTGAGTGTCCTTTGATGGGCTGGTTGTGGTGCAGTCATGTTTGCTTTTTGTGTACTGTGGGGATGGTGTATGGTTGTCGCTTGGAGTGCTGTTGTTGTGTGCTGTGTGTGGATGACTGGGTGCCTGAGTGCTCTGGTGTGAGTGTGCTGTGGTCAGGTGGGGTCACTGGGAGGGTGGTTGCGGAAGGGACAGGAGCTTGTTTGGGACTGCAGAATGGCTGCCGTCACTGTGGAGGACAAAGACTGGACAGTTCTGTGTAGGCCAGCCCCGTCCGAATGAATGCCCTCCATGAACGCAACAACCTGTGACAACTTGTTGCCATGATCCTGGAGGGCATTCAGGAGCACAGTCTAACCCACACACAGCTGCCACAAGATGTCTACTGCCTCCACACTGAGGGCAGCATGGGAGACAGGGGCAGGGTCAGCGGTGCCTGGTGGGAAGGAGACTCTACCCTTCTTAGGGCTGTGGGCCCGAGAACCACTTTGGGGAGCATCAGGGAGGGTGGACACAGGATGGGGTGTGGCGGACGAAGAAGCAGATGTTGTACATCCTGTGCCCACCAACACCGAGGAGTCACCGCTGGAAGATGTGGATGTAGGTGTTTCGGGACACGACTTCTCCAGGGCACTCCTGTCACCCTCTGAGGCGCTGGTCCCCTCAGTGTCGCTGTACTCCTGGGGACCAGTAATGCCAGTTGCTTCCACTACGGTGTTGGTTTCCTCTCCTTCCCTGCCCTCGGTAGATGCTGTAAGAGACAGAGACATAGGTTCAGTAAAGTGACCTGCTCACAAACATGATATGCAATACAAAAATATAGTCTTGAACTGAAGGTCCCACATCCATCTTCTCCATGTACTTTCTGCATAATCCCAATTCCTGCCATGATCAGCTGATGCATGTAAACATGCTTAGTGGATAGTCATGCTCCATGTTGTGTTGATACATCCAAATTTATGTGCATGTGTCTACATTGCAACATCACTTCCTATCGTCTGTAGGCACACCTACATGCCTGCATGTAAGAGAGCTACACATCCAAATATGTTGTGTTACTCACACTTGAAGTATGAGTTCACTGAAACCCACAAATACAAAGAGAAACCTATCCATTGTTAAGTAACATTACCTCCTTAGATCCACTATGTTTGGCACTGAATCACAACTACTGTTGTACAGTGTTAACCACATTGTAGTTGTATCCATTACATGGAAGTGCACACCACAAATCTCTCAATGCACCCTAATATGATGCTCACTGCCAATTGATGTCTCTGAGACTCACACTGCTGCATATGTCACATGGACACATATCTTAAGTGGATGAAGTGCTACTAAGCCACATGTAATAATGTTGTCATAAAGACAATGCACAATAGCAGGATTTAGGCAATGTCATGCAAGGCCTTTGCGTGTTGTGACATGTCACAGAGCAACACCACTTAAATTGCCTGCCAAGCCGACAATGATGCAACGCATGAGAGTGCCTTCTGTAGATGGAGCTATAAGTGACCTCCATAAGTTCAGGTAATGTGTGACAATACCTAGGCACTGGCATCTGACATCCCTACGTTGTTCCGAAGTATGACATACATTACACATCAATGGCACAAGATAACACTAACTGATTGTAATCAGTAGCCACAACTTCACCATGCACTGCTGCATATGGAGACACCTCCACAATGCACACCTACTGGGGGCTGCCACTCTGAGTGACCTCTTTTTTTGGCCAACAAAATGTACTGTCCAACACCTCACTCACATCTCAATTTGCCATACCCACTGATCACATCCAACCATGTTAAGCCTAGTGCCAAACCAATCTCACAATATTCACCTTTAGCTACATTGCATCACAATCACACTGTCTAAACATCACAGAAATGTTGCCATGTGCACAATTAGCAAATGCAGATCAGCCAATGCATCACTGCAATCATCACAATCTACACCATCAGCGCCTGTGTTCACTTGCTGTCACTGTGGCATGGAATTACTAAATGTGATGCCATGCTGCTGATATTTGGCTAAATGTTTCAGTGATGCTGTTATCTGTAGCCTTATGAAAAACACAACCCATGGGATAGGTGCAACCTCTGCTAACTCACTGCACAACAAGTCCACATATGTGCATTTAACAATCCGCATGCACATCATCACATTAGCACACTATTGTGGGAGGCACACAGCACACACATTGCTGACAACTGTACTGGGCCACACACTTCACACAACGTCTTCTCCTGTGGAGGAATGTCTCAGTTCAGACAACATTCAACAGATGGTAGATGGAAACATGTCAAGATGAATTGCTAAGACACCCTTCATGTATTTCACACATGAGAAGCAAACACTTGGACACATGCAGAACCTCTGCACTCGCCACTGAGGCTACTTGGAAGCAATTGCATCACACTAGAGACATCCCAGATGTCCTGCCTTGCTCTGCACAATACTCACCCACAACTTGCTGCTGTTGGGTCCTCAAGCGTCCATCCAGCTCTGGCTGTGTCACTGCCAGGATGCGGGACATTAGTGGGGTCATGCTCCTGCGCGCCAACCTGCCACTCCGAGAGACCAGCCCCAGCGTCATTTCTGCGACATTTTTGCTGAGGCGGCAGATGTCATCCCACCTCTTGTGGCAGTGAGAATGGCATCGGTTTGAGACCCCAAGGGGCCCCCACATTGCGGGCGATGGCCCTCCATATAGCCTTACGCTGATGGACCTTGAGCTGTAGGCATGGGAGACAAGATGAGGAATATTTTTAGCACTGTGTTGTGTACCATTGTCTGCCAGTCCAGGAGCATGTATACACATACCACACACATACATCAATAGACAGCATAGGCCATATACCATGTCACATAGTACACTTGGATCAAGCTATCTTATTCAAATGTAAACATCTATGATGATGGACCGACTACCTGCCCATCTCATACACATGCAGAGTGCCAGCACAGAATTCAAGGTGAAACTGGGCCTCATCTGTGATGCACTATGTGAGTGAGCATGACAGATGATACACTGTAAATTATGTGTAGTGGTCAGACTCACTGTGTTTTCCACTACACACCCCTCAATGTCCTGGACCATTACATAGCTGCACGTATAATGGAGGTCACAATTAGGTACATGGTCATACATTCTCCCACTCTTGTCACAAGGTGTAGGACTGTCTTCTTTACTCCTCAGACCTCTAATTGCTGCTTCCTAAATAGGAGGGTGGACTACACTTATATTGACTACATCATTTTAGTGACGGGGCCTTGATACATTGTGCATTTACTTTACAGGCCCGAGGGCTTTTAACTGACGAAAATAGTGGTCCATCACCAGATTCACATGCATGTACAATTAGAATGATGACACAGTGTATACACATGAGACTGTAGACATAATGAAACCAAAATAAGGATGACATGTCCACTGTACATTCAGCAGATGTGTGAGAGGTGAATTTGAACAAATGTAGACAGATACAGGCCTTGTACTCTGGTGCAGACTGGGCACATCCCAATAGGCTCACTGTCAAAGCAGTACACCCATTAATCAGTACCCTCTGGCCAATCCACAGATAGCATCTCACTAATAATCATATGCACACTTAATGAACTTTTACATGACATGTCACAGTGAATTTGTGTACAGAGTGAGGTTACCTCAAATCAGCAGTGTAACTGTACAACCGATAAACCACGTTAAGTCCATATCAGCATTGCATGCAGTCAGGTATCTGGGGGAATAAGGCTATACACCCCATTGACGTGAAGTCATTGTACTAGTCAGTGTCTCACACATTTTCATGACCCATTCTCAGAACTACATTTGTGATGTCTGGCTTTGATGGAGCTGCACCAGTGTCTATATTGCCATCCTCCCCACATACTCAAGTGCAAAACCTGGTATGTCATGTATGGCCCATGCTGATAGCAAAATTAAAAATGCATTCAAGATTGGCTTGCAGTCGGGGGGCGCTAGCGAGCCCGAGGCAAGATGGCCGCACTGTAGTGAGGCTCTGCCGGTCGGGCTAACAATCCTTCATGAATCTGCAGACCCGTCGCACATCGAATCGCTAAAATGACAGCACTACATTAAGGATTTGAAGAGGAACCTCCCAGTGTATTCAGGTGCCGTGCTGTGATTGTGGGAGTGCCCGAATCGGGACGTTCAAATCCTGTCCGCAAGTTAACTGGCGCACAAGATGGCAGAACGCCCGAGCTGAACTACAACCCGGCGCGGAGACAAAAGCCGGATCTCCCTCCCGCATCGGAGACGCTGCTGCTGCATCGGCCCCATGTTATAGAGCTGGCAGGTCAGCACTATCGGCTGCTGAGCTGGATTGCTTAGCCGCGGTGCAGTGTGGTGACACGGCGGGGAGGATCGGGAGGCGCAACCGCTGCGAGCTGCGGAGACAACTTGCAGACAGCCCATGCCGGTGAGCAGCATAGTCGATTCCCAACCACGAGTGCTGTAGCCGGGCGGGGAACAGCGACCTGAAATCCCGGTTCGGTGAGGGGATCCAGACCAATCCTTTTGCCGCTTGAAGAGAAGGGCTGCGGCCGCGCACCGCCGGCCCCTGTATCACGTAAGGTCAGTGGAGCAACTAGCGTAGCAGGCCACCTGGCCGCGAGTGCGCGATCAGCATCTTGCGGTGTGCGCAGGTGGAAGCAGAGTGGCTCGCGTTTGCTGCGGTGAGGTGAGCTATTTATGAGAGATTGCCACAACAAGCCACGAGCCCTGGTACCCCGGGTATCCGTGGGGGAGGGTGCATCGACAATGGGCGCGCTGGTTAACGCCTGGGTGGTGGCACACGTGAGTCGGGACCTGATGCTGGCGACCACACAGTGGCTCTAGAGTGCGCCGGAGCACAGCGGCAAGAGGCATCTCTACTAAGTACATGACGGGGCACGGAATAGCGCTTTATTAACGCGGCAGTCCGGGTATTGGGCTTCCATCGGAGGGAATGTAACAGGGACCATAGCACTGCAAGGCGAAGACACGCGGCCGCAGCGCATTATGCCTGAAGGATAACCTCTACAGCCGCCCACACCGGCGCGGCCCTGACGGTGAACCCCCTGGTCTGGAGGCAGACACTTTGAGGGAGATGCCGGCGGTGCACTGCCTAGAATTGATAAGGCGAGAAAAACAACAAGGGAACCCTACTCACTTGGAACCAGGGTACTAAAATGATTATCAAAAACAATGGCTCCTGTGGACTAATGGCAAGAAAATCTCAATAAAATAACGCACTATGGCAATGTAATGGGTTATACTCTACTTAAAAGACTGATATTAACACGCTTCTATTTCTCACATGAACAGTGCCCGGCCGGGTCCCATGTGAGTATCCTTCCTTTTCACTTTACTCACGGTGCCACAAATTCCACACGAGGCTGCGCAAACCCTTCCTTCAGGTACTATACTGATTGCCTACATCCTTTTTCCACGAGCACAGCTGCTCCATTACAAGCACATACTGACATTATCCTTCCTCTTCTCGCAGGTGTCCCTACTATCTTAGGTCCTGAAGAGACCCTTTATTGCACACAGGGTCGAAATGCCGTCGACAGTTTTTTCAAAGCGAATCATTACAAGCCAGCACTTATCATTGTATAAAAGCGTGGTTTATATAATATATATCTTTCAATGGTCGCTTTCATGAAATATAGGAAACCTTGTATATATGTCACGAATATGTCACAAATTATTTAGGTTTATTTGTTTAGGTTCCTTTTTTTCACTGGGACACCACTCACTACAATCAATTGATTGTTAAATGTCATGAATGTAATTTTGCTTCAAAGAACTATATAAACAAGAATTATGAATGAAATACTAATCTAAGGTGTGTTCGACTCCTTCTCTTTTTGACATCACAATAACCCATTACATTGCCATAGTGCGTTATTTTATTGAGATTTTCTTGCCATTAGTCCACAGGAGCCATTAGAATTGATAAGGCGGCAGCTAGCAACAGCCCAACTTTGGAGGCATCGCTCTGCGGGCGGTGCGGAGGCTCCTGACATTGGAAAGGTACTCCTGTGAAGCGGATCGCGGGGCAGCGTCCCCTTGAGGCAAACTAGACGAGCACAGTGATCTGCTCTGGAGTGGGTGCGTCTGAGCCTCCCAAACTACCTACCAACATGGGTAAGACAGACAAACAGCAAACTAAACTGTCCTTCGACACTCGTCGGTCGTCTCGTCTGACAGGCACGCACTATGACACAGAGCTGGAGCAGCCGCAAACACAGCCCTCCTCATTGGAGGTCACACTTCAGGCTATGCAACAGAGCCTACTAGTCATCAATGGCAAGATCGACGGACTGTCCATTCGGATGGACAAAATGCAGGCCACACTGGACAAGCAGGGTGAGAGACTCACAACGGCTGAGCAACGAATATCAGCGGTGGAAGATGAATCGCATGCCACGACGGGTCAATGCCGGGAAATGGAGAAGCTTCTGGAGGTCAGAGCTAAATCAGAAGACTTGGAGGCGCGCTCTCGGAGGTGCAATCTGCGAATAACTGGGGTTCCCGAGAGTACGAACACGGGCCGCCTCGAGGACTATGTGGAGGCAATGCTAAAAGATGTTTTCGGTGCGGAGAACCTATCGCAGGTGCTTATCGTGGAGCGCGCGCACTGATCGTTGGCTCCCAGGCCGCCTCCAGGAGCTCCACCACGCCCTATTGTCGCAAAGATCCTAAACTATAGGGATCGTGACTCGGTCCTCCGGCTGGCACGGGAGAAGCAGAACACGTGCTATCAGGGCAAGGTGGTATCCTTTTTCCCTGACTTCACTATCGCAGTGCAAACGGCCCGTAGGGAATATACTGAGGTGAAGAAGAAACTACGTGCTCTGGAGATACTGTACGCAATGTTATATCCAGCCAGGCTGAAGATCACGGTGGACGGCAAAGTAAAAGTGTTCCAGTCTCCGAAGGCGGCTCAAGATTTCATCAGGCAGATTTCATTGCAACGGAAAGCCTCCAGGAGCGGCACATCCCCCATACACTCAGCAAGATCGGACACGGAAGACTAAAGAACGTCCCCTGCCTCATGGGACTTTGGAACGGTGTCTGTGTGGAAGCGGGGCTGCCTCCATCATCTGTTGTCTACTGACCGGTGGGATGGTCCTACTGGAGATGTGCGAGAACAGTGGGATACGCCCGTGGTAGCGGGGGGCTCGCCCCAGAGACTGTAAGTGCTTAAGTTCTTAATAATTGTTTGGTAATGGCCCCCTGGGCAACATGGTAGGGGCTTGTGGGCCACGAACATTGTGCCTCTGTGAGAGCTCTGGACAATGCTCTACCCAATTGCGATGCCTTCTAAAGGTTAAGGAGTGTATCCCAGGACTGCGGGGGGGAGTGCTGCCGCCCACGTCTGCTTTATAACATGTCTTCTTTCTTACAGCTGATGGGATGTCATGACTGTTATTCATAGAAATGTTATATATGCTGATATTGTTTGCAGGCTAATTAGCAACTCGGGACATGTCACCTGGCATTTCTCTATTGAGGGCTGATCTGCACGAGGCACGCTCTGTGCGCACACCGGGACTCTGAGCAGTAGCTGTGCGAGGCCTCGGCTATACTGCAGGGCAGATCCTACGAAGGGGCTGGTCTTGCACATGACCAGGGTATCTATAGAATTGTACTATATATTGTTGTGGAGAATTCCACATCAGGGATCAAACTTACCGATGGTGTGTAAATGTCAAGGGGGTCTATTACTGCTGCTGGGTGGAAATGGATTAAATGTCGCTACATGCATGAGTATGGCGGGTTCACGGTAATCTCGCCCGACCACGCCTGCTTGCAGGTGGGGAAAGGGCTCCTGGATGTCCCCCATGTGGGTATTACCCAAGTTGGTTTCTTGTTTGTTGCTAATGTTACTGGGGGTATGTCTTTGGTGTGATTGGGATGCTAAAGTGGGTGGGGGTGGAGGGGTTGGTTTATCTGTTCTTAAAGTGTGACGCAATAGGTACAGCAGGAACATCTGTTTTGGTAGTGCATGGCAAGCGCGACAGTACACGTGCAACATTCCCGCTCCACGACACCTGGGGATGACAAAGTGATATTCGTCTGATGACCTGGAACGTTAGGGGACTGAACAATCCAAAAAAAATTAGACAGATGTTTGCCTACCTGGACAGACACCACGTCCAGTTGGCTCTTCTACAGGAGACACACCTGACACGGGTGGGGGAGGGTCGGGTAGGAGGCAGGTGGGCAATGGTAAAAGCGGCTGCTTCATATTCTAGCTATGCTAGAGGGGTAATGATTTTGGTTAAAAAAGGAACACCATTCAAGCTCTTATCGACGGAATCGGACCATCTAGGGCGATTTACCCTGGTGCGGGGGAACCTGGCGGGAACTGTCCTTACGATTATAAACACATATGGCCCCAATATCGACGATCCAGATTTCTTTCACAGCCTCAAAACTAAATTATTCCAAACGCAATCCGACCTAGTACTATGGGGGGGTGACCTGAATACATACCTAGACCCAGATACTGACAGAAGCGCTGACACGCCCTGGCAGGGGAAACGGTCAAGTAAAGTAATACATGACATTATGCACACATTCCACATGAGGGATATCTGGAGATATAGGCATCCGAATGCGAGGGAGGGCACATATATATCGGCGGTACACAAATCATGGTCATGGCTAGATTATTGGATCCTCTCGGTGTCATTGACAACTTGGGTGACTGGGGTTAAGCATATGCCTCGAACACTCTCAGATCACGCTCCAGTAGTGTTAGATATCAACATCCCAACCAGGCATCATCAACCTTTCCAGTGGCGCTTACAACCATCTTCCTTACTGGATCCGATCTTTAGGGAAGGAGTCCATCAAGCCATAGAACTATTCTTCGAGGAGAATGTCGGTACAGTTGAAGGCGCAGGTACGCTTTGGGAAGCCTTCAAGGCGACCATCAGAGGGACCTGCATAGGCCTTCAGGCTGGGGTCCTAAAGGCTTTACGCTCGCGTATGAAACTCCTTGAGGGTGAGATAGGGCGCCATGAAAGGGACTACGATCACACGTTGAAGGCACATGCGCTGGCGGAGATTAGGCCGCTCGTAACTGAATATAATGAGACAGCTGAGCAAGAAATATGGCACATGTCTCAGCGATGGAGGGCTTCTTCGTATAGTGAAGGTGTTCGCCCGGGCCATACACTAGCAGCAAAATTCAAAGGGGGGGGATCTCAGGAGTATGTCACCGAAGTGGTAGGGACTGATGGAACAAAGCATCATCACTCCCCAGATATTTTGGACTGCTTCAGAGACTACTATGCCTCGCTTTATGGACCAGGGGATGACGAAGACAGTGAGGAAATCTGTGAGTTTTTTGAGGAGATAGCATTGGTCTGCTCTCCGATGCTCATCAGGAGTATCTAATGCAACCACTCACAGTAGAGGATGTAAAAGATGCCATTCGGTCGTTACCATCTAGTAAGGCTGCGGGCCTTGATGGACTGCCCGGGGAATTCTATAAAGAATATGCTGATCTATTGGCCCCGCATCTGGTAAATATGTATGGCGAAGCGCATGAGACCGGCGTGCTCCCACCCACACTCCGAGAAGCGTTAATTGTTACGTTGTTGAAGCCCGGGAAACAGGCAGGCAGCTGCGAGTCGTACTGTCCCTTATCGTTGCTAAATATTGACACTAAAATTATCGCCAAAATTATTGCCACTAAGCTACGCCCTCTATTGCCGATCATGGTTTTACCGGATCAATCAGGTTTCGTGCCCTCTCGTTCAACGTCTCACAATTTGCGCACGCTCTTCGCGGTCTTGCACCAACTAGATCCGGAGTGCAGAGAGGTGGCGGTGTTTCTGGACGCCGTTAAGGCTTTTGATTCGGTCCGATGGGGGTATATGTTTGCCACATTACGTAGGATTGGTCTGCCACTCCCATTTCTCAGATGGATAGAGATCCTTTACACGGCACAGACGGCGAGGGTACGTATTAATAACTGTCACTCGCAACCCTTTAAAATTCATAAGGGGACCAGACAGGGCTGCCTGCTGTCCCCCATCCTCTTTGCCATCGTGATGGAGCCGTTGGCTTGTGTTGTGAGACAGCGGTATGCGAGGGCAGCTTTGCAGTTTAGCCAATGTACCTTGATCATCTCCATGTATGCAGATGACATGGTGTTATATATCCGAGATCCAGAGGAGAACTTGCATGCACTCATTCGGGCATACCTGAAATATGAACATCTCTCTGGGCTCCAAATCAATTGGGGGAAGTCCTCTGTTTTCCCCCTCACGCCGAACACATTGCAGTTCCCGATGGAGTATCCTTTAGAGTGGAAGACGGAGCCCGTGAGGTACCTCGGGGTATGGGTGCATTCGGATCCAGTGACAGTACTGAAAGAGAACTATGGTAAGGCTCTGTCTGCCATGGAGGACCAAGTGACTAGATGGTTGGGGTTGCCCCTCTCCCTAGCTGACAGAATAGCAGTCATAAAAATGGTCATTCTCCCCCGGTTTTTAATACCTATTCGCTAATGTCCCTATCAAATTAACGAAGGTCTTCTTCACTCAACTCCGTTCGATATCATTACGCTTGATCTGGGCGAATAAGGCCCCCAGATGTAGCTGGGGAACGCTGACCAGGCCGTATTCGCAGGGAGGATTTGCGGCCCCCGATTTATACTTTTATTACTTATGTGCGCAAGCCCAATTTGCACACTATTGGTTCTTTCCCCCTCCGTTCCTTCCACATGTGGCGGTAGAGGCTGATGATATGGCTCCTGATCCCTTGGTGGCCCTTATCTTGAAAACGAAGCTCACCCACCCGTTTAGAGATATGTGTCCTGCGGATTGCACAGCGCGAGTGTGGCGGGCGATGGTGAGGTGCGCAGGCGGACAGCTTGTGTATGCCCCGGCTCTTCCAATAGCGCACCAGCCTGGTGTCTCAGTTACTCGAGATAAACGAACGCTGGACACGCTCGCAAAAATGGGCCTGGTTACAATGGGAGACGTCTATCGAGAGGGCAACTTTATCCTGCTGGCAGAATTAAAGGACAATCACGGACCTGTCCCAATGTCAGTCTTTGCGTATTATAGGCTGCGGGAAGCCCTAAAAGTTTTTAATGACAAACACCCTGCGTCACCAGCCACATTATCCCCGCTACAGACATTACTATCAGGGCCATCGCGAGGTAGATTGGTTACGTGGCTGTATAACACCCTACAAGCTGATACAGCACCCACTTCCAGTCCGGCACGTGTGCGCTGGGAACAGACTCTCGATGAGGCGCTTGACGAGAACGACTGGGACTTCTGTTGTGACATGACCAGGCGCCTTACAGCCAACTGTAATTTGCGCATCATACACTTTAAATACCTCCAACAAATATACTACACGCCCCTTCAGCTTTACAGGTATGGGCTGCGGGAGGTAGATAGCTGTAAACGATGTGGGATGCGGTAGGCAGATTTTCGCCATCTGGCTTGGGATTGACTTCTGGATGTCGGTTACGCAAGCTTTAACAAACATGGTGATGGAGACAGTGGACTGCTCGCTTAGGATTTGCTTGCTGGGGCTGGTGAAGGGCCTAAAACCAAAAAACAGACGGCTGGTCCTGATAGCCCTCTTACTGGCAAAAAGGAAAGTGGCTCAAACATGGGACGGCAAACGGGCGCCGCAATTCAAAGACTGGATTAAGGACCTTGTGTTCTGCAGAGATCAGCTGGCGTGTTATGCAGAGGAGCTCCCTGCCCCCTCCAGGCCAAAAGATATCTGGTCACCCTTGACCGCCTATTTGCTGTCCAGTCCTCAGGATGCGACAGGAGTTCTGAATTCACACGAGTATGTTAACATGTACTGTATGACACGGTGGATTGTTATGTGAACTGACTGTACGATACACTATATAATATACTGTGCGCATGTTGTCACACTGGGGGGGAGGGAGTGTTCTGTGTTATGCACTATTGTCATATGCCTTTGTGAAATGCAAAAAGAAAATTTAAAAAAAAAAAAAAAGGCTTGCAGTCAGAGGTACATACTAGTGTACAGTAACATAATGTGAGCATTCTGAGCACTGGAAAAAATTAACACATTCACTTACCAGTACCTCTGGAGCACCATTCAGCCACCCATACAGGGCAAGGACCCCGTCCACGAGGACCTCCAGCTCCTCTGTGGGACGGGCTCTGAGGTTCTCTGTACGGGCCATGACTGGGTCCAGAGTTGAGGTCCAGAGTTGAGGTACAGCAGCAGTTGGAGTGATGAAAAATGGCAGGCAGCAGTGTCTGTATGCAAGTGACATGTGTGGCTATCTCACAGACATTTATAGGCCACTAGGGTTGTTCCAGTGGTACTCTGCTAATGCAATTGGTCCACCGGGTTGGAATCATCCAATTGTGGCCAGTGTCTGTGACCGCAGTGGCGGAGCACGCCTACCGCGATGTTCAAATCTGAAAGGCTACACCGCGATTGCGGTTCCCATTGGCTGCAATGTCATCCGCATCTGCGGATTCACACCGTGGGGGTCAGGATGTCTCTACCGCAATCGTGCATCATTCAATTGTGGCCAATGCCTGTGACCGCAGTGGCAGAGCACGCCTACCGCGATGTTCAAATCTGAAAGGCAACACCGCGATTGCGGTTCCCATTGGCTGCAATGTCATCCGCATCTGCGGATTCACACCGTGGGGGTCAGGATGTCTCTACCGCATTCGTGCATCATTCAATTGTGGCCAATGCCTGTGACCGCAGTGGCGGAGCACGCCTACTACAATGTTCAAATCTGAAAGGCAACACCGCGATTGCAGTTCCCATTGGCTGCAATGTCATCCGCATAAGCTGAGTCACACCGCGGGGTCAGGATGTCTGTACTGCAATCGTGCATCATTCAATTGTGGCCAATGCCTGTGACCGCAGTGGCGGAGCACGCCTATGGCGATTTTCAAATCTGAAAGGCAACACCGCGATTGCGGTTCCCATTGGCTGCAATGTCATCCGCATCTGCGGAGTCACACCACGGGGGTAAGGATGTCTCTACAGCAATCGTGCATCATTCAATTATGGCCAATGCCTGTGACCGCAGTTGCAGAGCATGCCTACCGCACCTGTAAACACATTGTGCATTAGCATTCTCGCTTTGCAACTTCCAGCACTGATCCCAACACATTTTTAAAAACAAAATTCACCTCCTTGTTAAGGGAGTGGAGAGTGTGACATTTAACTTAAGTCTGCCCACACATGTCATAGCAGTACACATGTGATTAAAAGCATTGGTCTGTCCGTACTCACATGATAATTTTCATCCATGTGGGCATGTATACAGATTTCATATTGAATTGCCTATCATTTTTGTGAACATGCCAATGTGTGTAATCCAAAATCCACCCACAGTCATGGAGTGACCACGTACTGTTCATATATGTATGAGACAGTGCTGTTTTCATATGGTTTGTTGTCCAGCTTACACTCACTGTGTTCAGTTTATGATGATGTTGTGCTCAGTGGAACTTGAGGTTGAGGTTGTGCAGTGACAGCAGCCACATGCAACTCAGCATTGATGCCTAAAGACACATGTGCTGGGTCAGCTACCCACAGGGCTGGGGACACATGATGTAGCAGTGAACCATATGCCATACACATAGTTTGATAGATAATTTACAGTAGTTCATATGTACACCCTGGCTACTTCATTGACTACAGGAGATCAAGGTATCTATGCATGTCACTTGTGCATTGAGCTGTTTTTACAGTCCTGTCATTCTTGTGGTTGTGTTGGCAATGACGTAAGCTGTTCCGCACATCTCATCTCTGACTCTTTTTTACATGTGTCCCCTGTCACAATACGTAGAAGGAGACCAGCTGTGCATTGGCCTTTCCCAAACCTGGTGACGATGGAGAATATCGACATCATTAAGAAATTCCGTCTGAATCGGCTTACCCTTCAAGAGCTATGTGCTCAGTTGGAGCCACATTTGAGGCCTCACAGAACATATCCAACAGCTTTGACACCAACAGTGAAGGTGATGGCCACCCTGCATTACTTTGCCACAGGTTCGTTTCAGTGCACGGTGGCCATGCTATGTTCAGCATGGTGCTGCGTGATGTCCTGTCTGCATTGTTGACCTACAAGGACAGCTACATTCACTTTCCAAGGAGACATGAATTGGCAAACGTGAAGGGGGAATCTTTTGATCTTGGTCACATACCTAATGTTGTTAAAGCCATTGACTGCACACACATTGGCCTTGTTCCACCACAGGCACGTGAACACATCTACCGTAACAGGAAGCATTTCCATTCAATAAATGTGCAAGTGGTATGCCATGCGGATCTGATTATCTCCCACGTGTGTGCCAAATTTCCTGGTTCTGCACATGACTCCTACATTCTGCGGAACAGCGTCATCCCACGATTGATGGAAAATCTGCATCCAGAGCGTGCATGGATTGTTGGTGAGTGAGCTGTGTCAAGTACTGTGCTGTATGTGTGACATGCTGGTCTACTTATCTATTTATATTACATAGTTGGTCTGTATTTATCACAACTAGGTGACTCAGCGTATCCCAACCGTCCATGGTTGCTGAGCCCACTGAGTAATCCAAGTACAACGGGGGAAGTCCGCTTCAATGATGCCCATGGGAGGACACGTTGTGTAGTGGAGCGAGCTTTTGGACTTCTGAAGGCTAGATTTCGGTGTCTGGACAAGAATGGTGGTGCACTGCTCTGCTCTCCCCAAAAGGTGTGTCAGATCACCGTTGCGTGCCTGGCCTTGCGCAAAGAGATCCCCCCGGATTCTGGACGATGATGATCAGCAGATGCCCCGCTGACATTCCACCCATGCCCAGTGATGATGATAGTGGTGAGGAGGAAGGTATTGACCTACGTCAACAGCTCATTGCCAACTACTTCCCTTGAGTGTAAGTTACCATTGATCAACTAGGACT
This sequence comes from Calotriton arnoldi, assembly GCA_963921515.1. Taxonomy (NCBI): domain Eukaryota; kingdom Metazoa; phylum Chordata; class Amphibia; order Caudata; family Salamandridae; genus Calotriton; species Calotriton arnoldi. The sequence continues at coordinate 147,660 of CAWUFW010018531.1, forward strand.
GTGTCTGTTTGATTTGCTGTTAGTGCCAAAGCATTGATGATGTGTTGGTGTGCTGGCTGTTGATGGCACAATGCTAAGGGCTAATGTGTGTGTGGCTGTTTTTTTGTTTCCAATTACCTCATGTCTATGTTGATGGTGTTGGTCAGTGTTATGTGGGCTGAATCTAGTACGGTGTTGACTAGTGGTGTGATGTTGCTGTAATGCCATCATATGTTCAACTCAATGTCATCTTCTTGTGTCATTCTAGGTTCCTCCGCCCCATCAATGTATTGTCACATTCGAAGCTTGTTGTACATTGGAATCAGAGTTTACATTGTACTTACAGTGATAAAGATGGGACTGACACAAAGGCATAGGGGTGCAAATTGTGTTTATTTTAAACAATATTGTGTCAAATTAACCGTGAGTGTGATGTAAGTAGTGCATACAAAGTGTCCCAGTTGTCAATGATGGTAACAGAGACAAAAAGAGTAAAAACCACATATATGGAATCACACAGTCCAATAGACTCCTGCCATCAACATGGCAATGTGGGATCGGATATTCAACAAAGTCAATGTTCAGTGCAACACCGGTGACATCATGGTTGGCTCAGCTACTTGGCTCTTCTTGATGCGTTGCCACCTGATCCTCCCTTGGGGTTTCTCGGACCTCCCCTCTTGCGTTTGGCAGGGGGGGCTCTGCTGCAGGCTCAGAGGTGTCTGCGGAGTCATTGTCTTGCTGCTCATCCCTCCCTGTGGCCGCAGCGGAGGTGGTTGGAGTTTCAGCAGGCTGGTCACTGGAGGGAGGGTGAGCCGTTATTTGAGCAGCATGTATGTCCCTCAGAACACCCACAAGCTGGCCCATGAGATCCACAAGTTGGCCCATTCATGTGTCCAAGGACCTCTGCAGCAGGCGGAGCTCACGCAGTTCCTCAACAACCTGGCCCATCTGTCCCTGGTTCTGTTGGTATGCACCAAGGACTCTTGCCACAGTGGCCAGGGCTTCAGTCTCAGTGTTCTCCTGTGATTGTCCCCCAGTTGACCTCCCACCTGCCCTGCTTGCACGGACCTGTGGCGTTGGCTGTCCACGCACCCGCACAGGGCTCCCAGCATATTTAGCTTGTGTGGTGGTGTTGGCAACCACTGAGCCTGGGGCAGTGTTGCAGGCAGCGGTGGTGATGGTGGAGGTGGCTGCTGCACAGGTCGTCGTAGCAGGGGTCAGCGTAGTTGTTGCTGCTGTGGTAGTGGTGGTGGGGACAATGAGGCCCTGAGACTCAGTGCACCCTGGCAGTCCTGAGGGGCCAGGTTGGAGCTCGTCATCTGAGAAACGTAGAGAATCAGCATCAGAGAGTTCACGTTCCGGGGTGGGGGGGAAGGACTGGCTCAGCTGGTTGGTGGTGGTTTTGCCAGCTGTTGATTGTGAATCTCCTGTAGAACAGAGGTCAGATTGTCAGTTAAGTACACTCCACTAACTTGGTGAACCCGTTTTGGATGTTTTAGTTGACAATCCTAACTTTTTAGATTGCAGTCACTTGGTATTGTTAATAGTTTATCAGCATTATGACATGATGAAGAGGTACATACATTACTTGTTAGCAGGGTGACATTTAAATACCAACCATTTGACTTGTACAAAATGTGTGTTTACAAGGACCTGTCATCATCTACCAACTTGGTGCTCATCCACTCTAGTTTAGGCTGGGATATTGTAGACTTTTCTGAGAATCTGTTTCAGTTATGCCTAAACGTCATTATTTAAATAGGTCATTTTGCTTTGACATCATGTGGTTTTGTTCGTTTGACTGAGTGTCCATGCATGTGTTGTGTTCATATTTGCACTAAAAACGCGATTTGTACTTGTCTGTACTTGCTGCCACGTAGCGCTTGCCTAGTTTGTAGGTTTGGCGGTACTGTGCTCTGATTGGCCAGTCCCCAGCCAATCAGTGACCAGCCCGGGAGGAGCCAGTTGTGCCCCCCCAGGCATTTAATGCACGCAGCAGCGCGGACGCACGGCCGAAACTGAGTATGAGACATTGTTCTTGAATCTGTGGATGTTTTTTTAACTTTTAATTTGCACTAAGCTATTTGCACTAAAAACGCTATTTGTACTTGTCTGTACTTACTGCCACGTAGCGCTCGCCTAGTTTATAGGTTTGGCAGTACTGCGCTCTGATTGGCCAGTCTCCAGCCAATCAGTGACCAGCCTGGGAGGAGCCAGTTGTGCCCCCCAGGCATTTAATGCACGCAGTAGCGCGGATGCGTGGCTGAAACTGAGCATGAGACATTGTTCTCGAATGTGTGGATGTTTTTTTAACTTTTAACTTGCACTAAGCTATTTGCACTAAAAACGCTATTTGTACTTGTCTGTACTTGCTGCCACGTAGCGCTCGCTTAGTTTGTAGGTTTGGCGGTACTGCGCTCTGATTGGCCAGTCCCCAGCCAATCAGTGACCTGCCCGGGAGGAGCCAGTTGTGCCCCACAGGCATTTAATGCACGCAGCAGCGCGGCAGCATAGGCAAGCCCATCTGCACCCGTCTGCTGGGACGTCGCCAGGAACTCTGCTCCACCCTTGTCCCAAAGAAGAGTATTCACGTGAAGCTCTGGTCGCTATGCAAGGTGAGGCAGCATGTGGGGATCACAGTTGGGCCCCAGAGGTCTGCTACACTCATTGCAATCAATGCACCTTTGGGACTAGCCTGCGCTTGAGCTCCACAGACGCTGACCCCAACGCCAAGACCTATACTATTCTTAGCCTAAACTGACGCTCCCTGACTAAACATCACGCGGAGGTGTTTGATCTCCTTCAGGAACGGTCCCCATAGGTCTTATTTTTAACAGGGACCTGGCTCTCTGAGGATTATGTGACCATACCTACCTTGGCCCTCCCCGCTGGATATGTAATGAGCTGCCTAAATAGAGTGACGGGGAGAGGGGGAGGTATTGCAATTATACACAAAGCAGTCTATACCTGTAGCCTGGTCCCCAAAGACATCCCTGACTGTGAAAGCGCCCTCTTTAAAATCACGCTGACAGCAAATTTCACGCTCTCTGGGCTACTGATTTACCGTCCACCGGGCCCATCAAAATCCTTGAGAGAAGCCTTGGCTAATGCTATCGCCACATTAGCTCTTCAGACAGCCAACTTCAATGTTATAGGTGATCTGAATCTCCATCTAGAGCTGCAGGAGGCCCCTGACATTCTTAGCCTTCTTGGGGACATGGCAGCTTGCCAATTGGTCCAATTGGTCCCGGGATCAACACACATTGCAGGTCATCTTCTTGACCCAATTTTCTCAAACCTCCAGTCCCTGGAGGTTCAGGCACCCCTCCCTATGTCCTGGACAGACCACTCTCTCATTTCTATGCGGCTATCGCTAGCCGGCCCATACCACAGCTACATCGCAACCACTCACTCAAACGCCCCTGGCATAAACTGGACCATGCCGCCTTTATGGCGGCCTTAAGCACTCAGCTCCCAGAAAGGTCTGCTAATATTGAAGAGGCCGATGTGCACTTTCGGGGATGGGTCACCCAAGCTCTGGACACCTGTATCCCGTTTAAACTCACTCATTCTAAAAATGTACGGGCTAACGTCTGGTATAATGAGCCTCTGACCCTAGCCAGGAAGAACTGCAAGGTCTTAGAGCGAGCCTGGAGGCGATCTTATGACCCTCTGGCTAAAGCACACTACAGAAGTGCGATTAAGGCTTACCACAAATTGGTCCGCAAGACTAGGGCAGCATACTGCACTAACCTGATCACCAATAACCCTACTAAAACCATCTTCTCTCTCTTGAAGGACCTGATAAAGTTCCCTTCTGCCTCAGACAGTATTATATCTTCTAGTCTGCAATGCGAAGCACTGGCCAAATTCTTTCTGGAGAAGGTGGAACGCATCTATAGTAGCTTCCACTCAGGCGATACTTCCCATGGCACAGGGAGATTGTGTCTGCGGGCTCTGAGATCTACTCGCTCGCTTCGCTCCACCCTATCTCCCATCAAGCTATGGAAGCGCTGTTTGTTAAAGTAAAATCAGGGTCCCCAGATGACCCCATGAAACCCGACGCTTTCAGAAAATTCCAACAGTCTCTCCTGCCTGTATGCTGGGAGCTAATTAATCTATCCCTATTCTCGGCAGTGGTCCCTAAGCCCTGGAAGCATGCCAAGGTAGTTCCCCTACTGAAAAAACCAACACTAGACGTGTCTAAGCCAGAAAACTTCCGGCCAATCTCGCTGCTCCCGTTCCTGTCCAAAATTACAGAATCACATGTTAATTCGATCTGAACTCATTACCTGGAAGCGAACTCAATACTAGACACATCTCAAAACAGGTTCCGGCCTCAGCATAGTACTGAGTCCGCTTTGCTGGCGGTCATAGAACAGCTACGGACCTCCTTGGATGCAGGCACAACTACAGCATTAATTCTACTGGATCTGAGTGCGGCCTATGACATGGTCTCCCATGAGATCCTGCTCCAACGTCTGGAGTAGATCAGTGTCAAGGGCAAAGCCCTCTCCTGGTTTTCGTCCTTCCTTGACGGTCGGACTTTTCAAGTTACTGCCCCTCCTTTCCTCTCTTGCATTCACCCATTACGCTGTGGGGTGCCCCAGGGGTCAGCATTGAGCCCTACCTTATTCAACGTCTATGTGAGACCGTTGGCTCTGCTGGCCAAAGCCCAGGGCATCTCCCTGGTGTCATACGCAGATGACACTCAGCTGGTGATCGCCTTCTCCAACAATCCCAGCCAGGACGTGGCAAAATTCAAACAGGATCTAACAGCCAACTCGGAGTGGATGGCCGCTAATTATTTGCAGCTAAATTCAGCCAAATCCGAGATCCTTCTGGTAGGCAGGGATTCCCATCTCTGGGGCAATGAGTGGTGACTTCCTGCTCTTGGATTGCCCCCCATACCCAAACCTGTGGTGGAGAACCTAGGAATAATGATGGACAATGATCTCACCTTTGAGGCCCACGCCAAATCTGTGGCAGGAAAATGTTTTGGACTGTTGCGTGGCTTGAAGCCAATACTAGGTCTCTTTGACTCTCAAACTCGGCAGCTGATCATCCAATTATCAATCCTGGCCAGATTGGACTATTGTAATGTGTTACTTCTGGGTGCCAACAAATCCGTGATCAAAAGGCTGCAGCGCGTTTAGAATGCTGCTGCTCGCGCTATCTTTGCCCTTCCCAAACACTGCCATGTCTCCAATCTCCTCTGCCGCCTACATTGGCTTCCCCTAGAACAGAGAGTGCACTTTAAAACGTTGTGTATCACCCATAAGATCCTTTTGGGCATCGGCCCAAGAATCTTGAGTGAACTATGTTCTTACTACACACCCACCTGCGCTCGGCAGATCTGCTTCTGGCCAGAGTCCCTCGGATACGGAGGGCCAGAGCGGGTGGCCGTTCCTTCAAGCTGCTGGCTCCCGCTCTTCCCTACCTCTTCACATCCGCAGCAGCCCTGATCACCTGACCTTCAGAAGGCTGGTGAGGACCTGGCTTTTCTCCAACTGTTAATCTTTTCTCTCTTTGTCTTCTTACTCTGTGTTCAACTTAGCGCTGGCACGCCCCGATGATGGGGCAGCTATGCGCTTTACAAATACTCTAACTTAACATAACATAACATATGAGCATTCATGCTTTGAAACAATGTAACTTACACATTGCATTGTGTGCTTTGCATGATTGGGACCAGCCTTTATTTGCATGGGACTTTTTGATACAAAGTGTAATTTATGTGACATTTACATGGGCTTAGCTGTGTGCACACTGGATGTGACATATGGATCTGTACGGAGTTGGCTAACAAGTTAGAGATGTGGTGGTCATATGGCTCTATGCAGTATGAGAGGGATGACAGGGTGCATGAGCTGACTACCTACCTGTTAGGAGGCACTGTGGAGGGAAATCGCTGCCACATGCTTATGAGTGGGGGGTGAGTTCCATCTTGCGCAGGGGTGATGCAAGAGAGCATGAAATGGCTACCTACCTGTATGTTGAAGCTGAGCAATGAAATGGCTGCCACATGGCTCTGGGTGGGGGGAAGAGTTCCATCCTGCTCCGGGGTGATGCAAGAGAGCCTGGTGGGAGATGTAGTGATGGCTGCCTGTCCCCACCCCCCTCTCCCTGGTGATACGGCTACCTCCCTGTAAGGTGAAGCTGAGCAATGAAATGGCTGTCACATGCTTATGGGTGGGGGGGAGAGTTCCATCCTGCCCAGGGGTGATGCAAGAGAGCATGAAATGGCTACCTACCTGTAAGGTGAAGCTGAGCAATGAAATGGCTGCCACATGCTTATGGGTGGGGGGGTGAGTTCCATCCTGCTCAGGGGTGATGCAAGAGAGCCTGGTGGGAGATGTAGTGCTGGCTGCCTGTCCCCACCCCCCTCCCTGGTGATGAGGCTACCTCACTGTAACGAGAAGCTGAGCAATGAAATGGCTGCCACATGTCTCTGGGATGGGGGGGGGAGTGCTCCATGCTGTTTGGGAGGGAGGCCTGAGGACATGAGCTGGCTACCTACCTGTAAGGTGTAGCAGAGGAGGGAGATGGCTGTCACATGGCTCTGGGATGGGGGGGGAGTGTTCCATGCTGTTTGAGAAGGAGGCCAGAGGGCCTTGTGGGAGTTGTAGTGTTGATTTCATGTCCCAACAACCCCCTCCCTACTAAGATGGCTACCTACCTGTAAGGTGAAGCAGAGGAGGAAAGGCTAACCATGTGAGAAATGTTTTTGATAGAGTGGGTTGTACATTAGTTAATTTTAGTCTGGGAATTATAGCTCAATGGTTGTGCACGACAGTACATGACAGTGTGATGGGATAAATTAGATGGTACTTACCAGTCTCCACTCCCCCACCTATTCCTGTGAGACTCTCTGGATCCAAGATGGCAAGCACCTTCTCCTCCCATTCTGTGAATGTTAGTGGTGGAATGGGAGGGCCACCGCCAGTTGCCTGAGCCGCCTCATGGTTCCTCTGGGCACGGGCTCACCCTGCTCTTGAGGTCTTGCCACCTCTTTTTGATGTCACGCAGTGTGCACAGGGTGGTCCCTACTGCATTGACTTTGTTGCGTATCCTTTCCCACATTTGATTTTTTCTGACTAGTGAGGTCTGTTGGACCATGCTTCCAAACAAATGTGGTTCTACCCTGATTATCTCATCTACCATCAGTGACAACTCTATGTCTGTGAATTTAGGCATTTTTCTCTGTGCCATGGTGTATGGTGTGCAAATGAGTGAGAAGTGCAGAGAGGAAGGTGGTGGTGGAGATATGTAAGGCGTGTCAGGTGTGTGTTGGAAGTGTTGGTGTGTGTTAATGTAGGTGGTTGTGATGGTGTGTTGTGTGAAGATTTGTCTCTCCTACAAGCTGTGGTGTATGGCCCTTCGCTGCTGTAGTAGTGCAAAGGATGATGGTCAGGGAAGGGGTTGGTTTTATACTCTGCTATGTGGGTGTGTCAAAATGAGGAATGCCTGTCAGGTGTATTTCCCATGTTGAGCTGGGATTTCATTGGTTTGCAATACCTTGGGTGTGTATCATTTGGGCGTGCCAGATGTGTTTGAGGGCAGCGGACAGAACAGGCACACTTTGAGGCCTTGTTGTGAAGTAGCATTCGCCCGCCATTCATCTTTTAGCGCGACCGCAGCGGTCGTAACGCAATGATCGTTACGCAGCGGAGACAACCGGCACAGTTTGAGGCCTTGTTGTAAAGTAGCATTGGCCCGCCATTCATCTTTTAGCGCGACCGCAGCGGTCGTAACGCAATGATCGTTACGCCATCTCTGCCATCTCATCATATCACTCGCGGTCATACCGCGGGCGAATCGGCCTTTTTCATGCATTCCACAGCTTTTCCGTCCGCCCCGTCGTTTTTTTTGTGTTTCTGGACGTGGCGGATGGTTTTAGTTGTTTCCGTCCGCAGCGGACGGATTTTACATTCATCGCATCGTAATGTGACCGCCGGAATTTCCATGGTACTGGCGGTCGGACTTTTCCCGGAGGCATGGCGGTCGGAGGGCTTTTGCATCCGCCATAGTAATGAGCCCCTAAGGGGGCATGGTGGGCAAAAAATGATGGATAGAGATGCGTACCCTGAGCGATTGCCAGTGGCCGAGATTAATTCAGGCATTCCATCCACCACTCTGTTTTTTTAACATTCTCAAAGAGGCATTTTCAGAATTATAGGACCAGATGTATGAAAGCATTTTGCATTCGCAGACGGTGCGAATCGCAAAATTCGTCTGTTTGTGAATGCAAAATGGCCTTTCCTCATGTATAAAAGGCTTTTGGATTTGCAATTTAGGTAATCACAATATTTTGCGATTACCTAAATTACCTAAATTGCGAATGCAAATAGGGAATTGCAATTTGTGAATCCCTAATGCGCATGTAAAAAGCCTTTCCTAAATGCAAACTTTGCATTTAGGAAACACTAATTACCATCAACTTCAAGTTGTGCAAACTTTGAAAAATGCACAAAAATGCATTTTTCAAAGTGCCATTTAGAGCATACATGTGCCTAGGGCATGTGTGTGCTTTACATGTGCACACTTTCCTTTTTTTGGGGTGCTTCAGGGGTCCTTAGGTCCCCGGGGACTTTTGACTTTGCATTCTCTAATTTGCGATTACCAATTAGGTAATCACAAATTAATGAATGCAAAACCATGAATGGAATCATATTACCTAATAGCGATTCACTTTTTAGCGAATCGCTATTAGGTAATATTAAGGAATCTACAAAATGTTACCAATTCCTACATACATAGCATTTTGCAATTCCCAAATAGCGATTCGGTAAAGATCGCTATTTGGGAATCGCAAAATGCTTTTGAAACATCTGGCCCATAATTCTTTATCATTAAAGAGGGTTTTATATTGTAATTGCTTAAAACCAAACATGACATTTCTACTTGTTCCCAAACAAAAGTTATCAGTTATTAAATGTAAGAAGGTAACCCAATGTTATTCTATGGGAGAGGTTGGCCTCACAGTAGTGAAAAACGAATTTGTGAGTTTTTCACCACCAGGATCTGTTCAAGCTAAAATTACATGTCCAACTTTTTAAAGACAATGCACTCCGCCAACTGGGCAGTTTATGGTCTACCCTAGGGGTGACTTATATGTATCAAAAAGGGAGTTTTAGGCCTGCAAAAGGTTTATTTTGCCAACTCAAATTGGCAGTTTAAAACTGCACACAGGCTGCAATGGCAGACCTTAGATGTGTTTTAAGGGGCTAGTTAAGTGGGTGGCACAATAAGTACTGCCGGCCCACTAGTAGTATTCATTTTCCTGGTCCTGGGTTTATAGAATACAAATGTACTAGGGACTTATAAGTAAATTAAATATGCCAGTCAGGTATAAACCAATGTTACCATGTTTTAGGGAGTGAGTACAAACACTTTGCACACTTTAACACTGTTAACCAGTGCTAGAGTCCTAAGACCAACAAAAACAAATTAAGCAAAACAGGAGGGGAGAAGACAATCCTAAGGCAGAGCGGTTTAGCAGTGCCCAACAAGATTTTTGCAGTGATGTAAAAGTAGTTCACCCAAAAAAGCATTTGGTACACAATTTCAGCGAAATTGTTGGTTGCCTTGCACCTCATTTTGAGGAATAATTTATTGAGGAGGAGAGGCGGGATTACAGGCAACGGATTAACATTTTTGGCATGTCCAGGGAATCAGTCATTGCTGGATACTGCTTCTAACCTGATTTTATCTTAACCAGATCAGGTGGCTCACTGAACTGATGCATCCATTTCAGGAACCTGTGTTTGAGCTCATGGTCACAGGTTTGAATCCTCGCCAAATGGTGAATATAATTGCAGACTGGAAGCAGGAGCTCAATTCACCTAAAGCTCGCTCTCAGGCCATACCTCCTCATGTCAAAATAATGGATGTACTCCACTATGTGCTGATTAGATCTTTCCGGACACTGGAGACAATGTATTCATCTCACAGGTAAGCTAATCATGATGTTTGCTAAGATACATCATTGTGCAAGTGCACCAATTTATTATCCTGCCGTAATCAGAAGTGCTACTGTTCCAGCTGCTGATAACAAAGTATTAGATATGGGGTCTGCATTGAGTAAAATTCTAACAGTTTACTGTCTAGAAAGGGTGGGTGTTAGAGGTTGTTTATGAAGGACATCTGTGTGGTGTCTGTCTATCTGGGAAACTGTGAAGAGTGGGGGAGAACATAATAGCAGAGTGGTGATACAAGAACTGGTTTCAAGAGGCGGTGTTCAATTCTCAACTGGTGTAAAGGATATTCCTGGAACAGGCAGGGGATAAAGCAGAGCTTGTGGTGAAGGCACACTCCTCAAGGGGGACGAGATGGAGACAGCATCCAGGTCCACCGTCAGGATGAGCACTTGTAACTTGTATCCTGAGAAGTTCTCCTGCACCCACCTACTCTCTCCCTGCCTCTTTTTCTTCTGAGGTACCCCATGCTGCATGCCTCCCCCAGCAATGCATTGTCATACTCTGCCAATGCCTCTATGTGGCTGCCTTCTCCGCTCCACTGAAGGCACATGGAGGCAGACAATGCAATTCCTCATAATGGTCAACTACAAAGGTTACTACAAAGTCTGACTGCTCCTGTGTGAAGTTCCTCTTCCTTTGGAGTTGGATTGGCTGCATCTGTTTGTGAGGCAGTCCAAAATAAAGTGAGCAGAGTCTGGAGATTGGTATGTAGTTATGTGTTTACAGGCTTAATGTGTGTCATGAGTGTGAGATTTGGGTCATGTGTATTGCGTTTCCCTATTCCTTTCCATTGAGAGACCTCCACTGCAGGGCGGAAAACTCCACTTACAGGCATACAGTAGCATACCTGTCAACTTACAAATTAATAAAATACACACAATATGAAGGGGGGAGAGGTTAAATCCCTACTCCAGCCTCCCCGTCCAAACACGGAAATGCACACAAAGGAGTAGGGAAAGAAATAAAATATAAAATGTATAAAGATATAGGAGAATGGTGGCACATACTCCCTGTGAGAAAACTGCCCTCACTCACAAAATTGTGACATGCTTCATCATAGGGCATGCTACAGACACCCCTGCGCAGACCAACACCTGGTGTGGAGCAAAAGGGAGGGGAAGACAATACAGACAATGATATTCTTGGGATCACCGAAGAAAAAGTGCAGCCAGTGAAAGTTAAAACTAGCTCAGATGTGTACCCACTCACAATTTTATTCCGAGGCCATCCGGCTAGGTTTAAAAACGTGAAGGATGGGCGTGAAAGGAAAACATTATGGTTCCTTCACCCCTCCTTACTGCCAAGGTGTCGACATGTTTCTGCCGTCAAAGGTGTGCCCATAAAAACGGGTCACTCTGGCATTCATTAGGACCCTTCGGGAACTAAAAAGGGAGGTACCCTCTGATCCTACCTCCGGTATCTGTGGAAAATGATCCTAGCAATGCAGAGATACCTTGATCAACACACAATCCGTGATCTGAGAAATAAGAAAATAAATGGGAAAGGATAATCACTCAATCACCCAAAAACAAACCTACAGGAAGGTTTACAGGGAGAGGTAGTATGTAGCCCTCGTATGCTTAGTCATACCCCCAATCAACACGCACCACAAGGAACGCTCGTAGGCGCTATTCGAAATGAATACAAGCATTTAGTCCAAATTGGATTCAAACATTCAGTGTGTAGAAATGCCCACATAAAAATGCCCACAAGGCACGTTCCAGGAATCCACCCGTTCAAACATCCAGTCCTCATAGTACTGCATAAAGGCGGATCACTCACCGAGTTTCATAGATTGAGTCTCTAGAAATAGCGAGGTGTTGGGAGTGACCCCCTGTAGTCAAACTCTGAAGTAGACAAACACAAACATATACATATGTTTTAGATGTTATCCCTATGCATGATCGCTGAAGAGTGTGATTGTGGAGACAACAAATAAATAAATAAACTCCTCGGCACACTGTCGTCAAAAAACTCAGTGTATGCGGATAACAGGTTCAAAAAATGGACATGACAGGATTAGAATGGAAATGTTCCTGTTGCCGGTATATACTCCCTACAACAAAATGATGTAAAAAGAAAATAAATCTTGCTCCCAAAGCGTGTTGCATGGGAGTGTGTGTTAGCCAAATGCGTGCCGTGGCACTCTAAAATTGTTAGGCGATCCACTGTAAAAGAATAAGTGGAAATGTATCTGTTCTCGGTAGTACTCCCATATGTTGACCCCAAAGGGTTCTCACTAAATAAGAACGTGTACAGTTATGTCTGTAAAACAATGCTCGCTGTTAGAACGTTTCAAGACCAGTCCCATAACCCGCCACCCCTTCCTCCTTACTACGTCAAGGTAGGTGCACCGCACAGACAATCTCCAAATCCTCGCCGCGAAGGTGGCGAGGCTCTCTGCTTCCCATCTATATAAGCAGGAGCAGTTCCGGTCACATAACCGTGGCGTCGATGACGTCACCACGTCACTGTTTGATGGATTTCCCCACAAGTGTCTTTTTTTTCCCTTTCCTCCAGTGTTGCCAGATTGGGCTATTTCCCGCACAATTGGGCGACATTTTTCCCAATTGTGCGGGAAAAACCCATACTTGGCGGGGGGCTACTTTTTGGGCTGTATTTAGGTCAGTGTGCGCAATTTACTGGCTGTGTGCGGCGCCGACCACGATGAGTCTGTGGCGTGAAGGTCCAGTGGCAAATGAGCGCGCAGCGCGCGCTAACACAGTGCTACTCATTGGAGGACCGATCCAGGGCCTGCTGTGCGCACATGATGACCCCGCCCACCCTAGTCTAAGAGCAGCATGCATGGGATCACGAGCGACACGTGAAATTGTGTGAGTGTAAGATTGTTTGTAATTGTGTAGGTGCAAGCGCACCTGCTTTGCACATGCGCGCAGCGCTGCACACAGAGATCACCACCTAGCTTGGTAGTATCATGTGTGCGGGCCGATGGGGGTCCCCCAGGGCCGTCAATCTTGTAGCGCGCGAAAGCGCTACCAATGACGGCCCTGGGCATCATTTTTTGCCCAGCCCCCGCGCGGTTCCATATAATGCTGGGGGTGACGTCACTGACGTGTGACACGTTTTCAGATTTATGGTGCGCGAGTCAAACCCTGTTTGTGAGGAGAAGGGCTTGCTTGTGATTATGACCACGCAGCAGATGCCCCGTTGCATGGACTGTGCCTTCCGCTCACGACGCTCCTTCGTGTGGAGGTTGGGTTTTTGCTACTGAGCATTACTTATATGGATTGTGGCAGGCTGAGGATGCCTACGAATGGAGGAAGGAAGTTCACGTTCTAGATGCTTTAACCAATAGCCCGCTTGTCACCTTATAAGCGTGTGCACGCTCCATTGACAACACGCGCTCTCCCTCTTTCGGCACGGGGTCGCCGCTCTCTTTATTGGAATCTGCAAGGCCCAGGGCTCTGCTGCTGGCTGCAGATGGATGGTGGTGGTCCTCGGACTGAGTGACTAGTCACGTCTCTTGTCCTCGTTTTGGTGGTGGTCACGACACTCAGTCAGGCAGGCGGTCGGCCGGCGGCCCGTAGTCGCTGCTCTTTCTTCCGTGAATGGGGCCAGTTGCATTGCGGACGGCGGCGGTGGTGGACCGGACTCATTGGAGGACGCGTGGTGGGACTGGTGTCGTTGTCGCAACTCGCATTGCCCGCTCTGGTGATTGCTACGAGCCTGCGACACACACAGTCCTCCTCCTGGCTGCCCTGCTTTACTCCGTCTCTCTGAGTTCCCCGAGTCCGGCCGGAGTGAATCTCACACACTGTGTTTGGACTCGGACACACTAGTCACGCAGCACTCACCTGGCCTGTGTCACGTACTGCTGTGGCTCCGCGGGCGCGTCCCTGCTCCAACCTTCCCTGCTGCTGCCTGCCTTTGAGAACTGTGGCACTGTGGCAGTTAACAGAGCAGTCTGACCGAGACGTGTCTTGTGCGGAGGACGTCGACGACGAGGACAGGTAGGAATGATCATTGATCATCAATCAAATTATATAAAGCGCAGCAGGCAGCTGAGCAGGCCAGGTCGCCGTCATTAGCGTAGCACAAGGTGACGGCTTGATCAGGGTGGAGGCAATGGCACAGATCGGGATAGCACACATTCCCGAACCTGCCTTACACAACAAATCGCCCAAAATTAGAGTCCCTGCTTCCTTCCTCCATTCGTAGGCATCCTCAGCCTGCCACAATCCATATATAAGTGATTTCCCCTGCCTCGCTCCCTCCCCAGCACCGCAGATCATTCTCTCTCTCCTCCCTCCTTGGCAGCACCTCCCTTGCTGGCAGCAAAGCACCTTCCCATCCTGCAGAGGCTATATTAGGTGCCAATGAAATCTCAGGGGTAGGGGGCCCAGGAGATGGGGACTCTGCCTGGCAATCAGGAAGGGGCGACCAAGCACAAACTCACCGCTGTGGTCGTACCGATAGGGGCAGCTAAAAGTTGTGTTCCCCACACCGTCAGGCCTAGTGCAAGCCAGAGAAGTCGTGTCGGAACGGATTGCTTCCAGACCGCACAGTGTACCGTCAGGACCAGATTGTGCATAAATGAGTGAGTCCCTTAGTGTGTGTGATGGGGCAAGGCCAGGCGACCCGGCGAGGCCACTTTTTCAGAACAAGTTTAAAGCAAAATTTGTTAAATCTCATAATGCACATGGTCGTACATCTGTTATGCTTAATTGGTTGCAAACATTTTATGGTGTTAAGGCATCTGCAGAGGTGTCCAGTAAATATCAGGGAATAATAATTGGTGAGAACTCTGGAGGTTAAAGTATTTGTTGGAGAGAGCTCTGTTTTGTGTAGTCCCAGATCTGAATCAAAGTAGTTTTGAAGGTTAATGTGTCTCCTGCAAAGCACTTCATGTAATATGCAGATGACAGATTTATTTTTTAATGTAGCTAGGTTAGTGGGCTACTGCTTTGAACACAGATCCTTTTGTTACTTGCCATTCATAATTAGTAAGCCTTTTAATATTGCACAATGAGCTATGTGACTGCTAACCTTCACTGAGTCATGCAACACATCTTGTACAATGATTTACACACTTGCATGATTTTTGTCAATGTGTATGGTATGTAAAGAACTCCGACACCCTGCATTACGTTGAGTAGCGCTATAAAAGAAATAAAATTGTGTTATTTAAATTGTGTAAATATTATTTTTAAATTCTGTGTAAATACTTGGACAGACCAACACATCTGACATTCTTACATTTCATGCTCATACATAAAGGGACTCACAAAGTCAAGCATGCCTCTCTTAAGTACCTGTGAAGAGATAAGCTGTGTACTTTTGTTTCCCTCCGTTGCATTTACATTTAAGCGAAGTCATATGAGATGCATGGAATTCTAAAGGGGTGAGGCTGAATGGACTAACTCTGACCTGTTCTGTTGGGTGCATGTTCCCAGCATGCTAAGTATTCAAATGTGTATCTGTATATTGAATAGAATGTATATTTGTCCTTAAAATTGTTTCTGATGACTATTTCTGCATAATTTGAGACTTGCTACTTTGGGCTGGTTTTTGGGCTGAAACTGGTCTGCGTTGGGCTGGATTTGGGCTTATACTTGAGCGGCTTTGGGCTTGGGATGGGTCTCAAAATCTGGCAACACTGCTTTCCTCTATCTTTATTGAAACGTGAATCCTGGGACAAAGCTGTTACAAGTATGCTCGTTAGGAAGTAAAATCTATTATGGCGAAAAACATATATTTCCCTAATACTTGCGGTGATGCTTCTACTAGGCAAAGATTTCTTCACAAATTTGGTGAATGCTACCCAGTCGGAGATCTACACCTAGGGTTAGGTGGAAATTAACATGTGTGGAGAACTCCACCCTTAGATTTCGCTTATTGAATCAGGTCCCATTAGTGCAAATTAAATGCCTGGTCTGAAATAATTCACTTGAATTTAGGAAAACCAAATAAATCTGTCTGAGTATTAGCATGCAAAATAGCATTTTCCTGGACGTCAGTCATGAGAGTAATTGCAGGCTGTAATCTCACACCACATGATCCATATATCTAAACAGCAGATATGATGATTGTATATGGTATTTGCTGTGTCCTGATGAAGGCTTTAGCATAACCTTGCTTTTCGGCCATAGCAACTTTGCAGACAATGAACCTATATTGTTAGTTTGATTATGAATGTAAATGTTGATTGACTCAAAATACAATCTTGTCTTTTTAAGCCATTTGTGTGAGGTTTACTCATAGATAGCTGGATTTCTATGAATGAATGAAGTATGAGTTTCACACTTGTGGGAGTGGGCCAATGGTTAAGTGAATTAGTAGGTGAGAGCGAAGGGCATTACTAGAAGAGTGGTAATTCTTTTATCATTTGCATTTGTCTATTTCAAACTTGTTTTCTGTAGTTATGTAAATGTATTATTTTTGTTTTTATTTTGTGCCAAAGGTTTTGTGAAAGTGGGTACAATTTTTGCAAGCCCTTTGAGTTCGGTTGTTTTACAGTAGCAGGTGATTGTTTTGACACTTTATTATCTTGGTTGTTGTGCATGTGTGCGTGCGTTCCTGTGTGTGTGAATGTACACAGCTTCCCTATAAGCACAGGTGTGTGTCCTCAGCAGTTGTGCCTCCCTACAGGCTCCTTCCTCGCAGTTACTTTTCACAAGTTTATGGAAGTTTACTGATGGATGCTTTCTGTTTCTATCGCAGTTTTTAGATAATAGAAACATATGATGGATGCGTTACAAAGATCACATTGATTATCTGCTAAGTAATACTGCAAATATTTAATGTACCTTTAATCCTGTAAGCCCCTAATATTGATCAGCATTTTGGACATCCATCGTTCGAGCGCTTTAATGACGTGTAAGCTTCAGTACTGTAATTAAACTTCAGAGGCAAACATTTTATCAGAGCTTCATAATGTCTAGTACCACTGTTATGATATTGGCACGTTACATTTTCCCTTATGTTAACAGAAAGCCTATTTGATTGTAATAACATGAGTTCACATCGGAAATACAATCTGATTCCTCTTTTCATGTAACACAAATTAACTGACTTCTGAAATCTGATATAGCCAAATATCTTCAAACATGACATCATTCTAACCAGACTAATGTATCGCAAGACTCATTTTGTTCCACTGCAGGCAAATGTATTCAGCCCGGCCTAATAGTGCTGCTTTCTAGATGTAATGTGAAAACTGATATTATCCCATGCTTCTGTTATATCCTGTTTACCGAAAAGTAATTGCGTGTAAAATATATTAAGTCACTTTTAAAATCCAATATGTGTAAAATGATCAATTAAACAGCATAATGCAATATAGTGCATTGTCTGACGCCTGGAAATGCCCATAACACATTGGTTGATGCATTAAATATGCAGCTCAATCAGTACAACATTTAATTACAACTCTTAGAGGAGTGAATGCAATGGAAAATCAGTCGGTTTATAGAACTGCAAACAAATTAAGTCTCTCACACACACACACACACACACACACACAACCAAATGCACATTGGAACACATCAATCAAGTTATGCATTCTTTGCTGACTTGCAACTTCCAAATACCCTAAATTCTAATGTCTAGGTTGACATATAGCCTACTAAAACCCTCACATTTTCTGTAAGACCCAAATCTCTCAGACATATTTATGAAGCTATTCAAAGCCACTTTCCGTGGCTTTGAATAGCTTCACAAATATAGAGTGATGCAACGCAGCGCAAATCGCAAGGCAGGCGTTCCACAGGCATTTTGGTGGTTGTCCCCATACACCTCCCATAATTTTTGATGCATTCCCAGATTTACAAGGACTTGTAAACCTGGAAATGCGTCAAAATCTGACGCCTCCCCAGGGGAGGCGTAACAAGGAACAATATCTTTATTTGTCCTTGTTTTTTCTTCTTTCTATGTGTACAGCAATCTGCAGCACACATAGAAAGAGGAAAACGCATCCATGGGTTGTTTTCGTGCAGGAAGGTGCCCCACCAGCACAAACACAATCCTTCCTGTAATGCAGGCACCCTTGCACCACGGTGCCCTACATTGGCGCTAGGTGGACGAAATGGGCCAGGGCAGAAGTAAAGGACAGGAACGCACCGTATTGGATAGATACTGTGCATTCCTGCCCGTTCCCTGTGACGCTGCGCATCAAGGTGACTTGCTGCACTGTACTACGCCACAATTCCAGTAAATATGCCCATTCGTCACTTAGCGGCATTGACTTTTTCTTCCCATTCAAGAGTATGTGCTTTCGAATCTCTTGGTATTTGTCATAAGGCCTGAAAGAGGCATGATCAACATCCATAAGATCTCTTCTCAGGAGATGTGTCCCCTCCCGATCCCCATATTCATCATCAGCAAATCCTTTGCTATTTCCTGGCATCAACTACTCCAGATTCGAGGGTAGATCGTTTTCCTTCTTGGCAACAAAAGTATGGAACAACCTTCCCCCCTCGCTCAGTTCCATCCCTAACTATCTTCAACTTTTATTTTGTCAGCATCGGGATACCTCTTAAAGGTATAGGATGGGCTCTAAAACGTTTCTTCATTCATTAACAGACTCGACATTGAAGGTGGGAATCAGCCATATGCAAATGAATTAGAGATGATGCAATCCAGCAGCGTGGATTGGACTGTTTGCATATGGTTACTCTCTGTATTTTCACAGTGAGCTAAAAAACGATGACCTTGAATGCACCCAGAACCACCTGTTAGGATTAAATCAAGAAGAGAAGTTAGGTGAATCGAATACAATTGTGGCAAACACACAATGTAGGTTATTGTGAATTCACTAAAATTATAAATGCCTCTCAGTTACACTGCAGATCTCGATCTGCATGAATGCTCGGCCGCTTAGACACACATCTTCGCGGAAAACCAATCCTTCAGGATAGCTTCTGAACAATGTGCGAACAGTGCCAATGTCACTTAGCGAGGCACACCTTCCACGACACGAAACAAGAGTGACTCACCATCCAATCCTGGTCTGTCTCAGAGAGAACACTCATCTCGTGACTTTGCCTCCAGGCTGCATGGAACTTCTGACCACCAGCTCTGCCCTTAGTCCCACCCCCGCGACTCCTGAGCCAATCTAAACGCTGCTCCCTTGCTGCTTATGTTAGGAAACAGCATGAGAGCAGCTCAATGACTGGCTCAGTCAGGCGCTGCCAATGCTCCTTAGGAGACTTAGGGCTGTGTCAGCAATCCCCCGGGCTCCGACATTGCACAGGTAGGCGAGGGCTTAAGTGTGCATGTCGGGTTGGTGGGATCAAGGCACCCATCCAACCCTACATGTGCACTTCACCCCAAGGAGCCTGTCAATCAATGATCAAGCTCCCAGTCCCCCCCACTCATGATTGCCAGCCACACTATTAAAAGGAAACTTTGTCCGAGCCATTCTACGCATGCGCGGCTACATTTCTTTTGTTATCCAAACTAATTCACTCAGAAAAGTAATTGTAAACATTTAATATGTGGTCCGCTCACAGTCTGGTTGCAACAAAACAAACGAGGGCGACGCCCCCACATCCCAATAGAGAAAGTGCTGCTGGGTCTTTCTGATCCCTGAAATACTCTTTGCACCTTACACCTCCCACTTTCACAAGTGTCTTAAAAGGCTGGATCCCAAAAGAAGAAAAGAAAACAATAACATTGTGTAATCCTAAGAAAGAACGATAATACAAAATTAGTTTAAAGGCTATATACTGTCTTCCTAGAAAAACCCTCCCCTAAGTTATTATGTATCACCTCTATGCTCATGTCAGCTCGGCGATTCCTCAGGAACTGTTCGATGCTAAAAAGGGGTCCACCTCTCGACAGTCCCAACCCTGAGTGCTATAATAGCACAGGTATTTGGGATGATCAAGCAGGGGAAGAAAAGGGAAGGGATCAGCAGGGAGGGAGATCTGAAAGGCAAACAATATTGGTAAGTAGTGGTTTTCTGCATATCTCTCCTAATGTAATCTATATTGGCTTTTTCGTACCTGTAAACAAAAATAACAATCCCCCGTCCTATTTGGTGGAAGAGTTAAACAACAATGCAATAATGTCAACAATGGTAGGGTTTTGTTTTGAAAAGGGGTTTAAACAAAAGTGAGTCTTAGAGCTCTTTTACAGAGGATTTCGGTATAAAGCACATAGTGATTCTACTTACATCAAATATATATTTTGCAGGTAAACATACACACCATCATATAATTAGGGGTCTGCTTCACAGGGGAAGAGCAGAAGGCCGCCTCTTGAACCCCCTGTTAAGAGGAAGCAAACAACAATCACTACAATGCCTCACTGTGTTGCATATCCTATTGTCTCCATGTACCAAACGTAAGAATTCTTTGAAATTATTATGCCTCCGAGAATAATGTCACTTCTTATTCCGTGGTACCTAATCACCTAAATACTCAAGGCAGTGTATTTCATGACAAGGTTTTGGCTTTGTAACATTCTGCCAAACCGATAAGGAACTCGGCAGCAGACGAGAGCAAAAGGACTATAGTCTTGCGTTCCATGTGTTGCTGGTCCAGGCACAGCTAGAGGGACGCCAAGTAATCGAGAGAATCCTCGAAACGAGTTGGTGCAAGTGCACTCTTACCCGACTGAAAGCAGGGAAGGGCAGCGTGAAAGCGCGCTGCTCTGTCGAATTATCAGCAGCGTCTTTCTCCCCAGAGGCTCCTTAAGTACGGTCCTCCTCTTCCGGATCAAATGACAAGTTTTCCCAGGCAAATGTGGCTGCTTCTGCTTTGCCTCATGGGATATGTAGTTCCCTAGCTTCCGTCCTACATCGCTCGTCGAACGCCGACTGCCGTAAAGGAAAGAGGTTTGCTTGCATTCGTGGGGGCGCCCCATCCTGTCCACCAACCCACTAACAGGGACCATGCCTCTTCATACTGGGTAAGAATGGGTGCAGTGTCATATAAAGTCCCTTGTACCGATACTCGGGGTGTGTGCGCTACTTTATCGAGTGTGTGTGTAACAGCACATCTCTTCTCTAAGGAGCACAGACAGGGTCGGGGTTTTTCAGGGTTTCTTTTATGGAATGCTGCTGCCAGACGAGGGGCGTGAACGCTAGTAGCAGGTTCCCAGGAGTTTTCCTCGGGACCGTAGTTTTACCTTGCTATTAGATACCACAGAGATCCCCTTCTTCTTTTCGAGTCCAGTATTGCCTTTACTTTGTATTCAGGTTCATTGTTCACCCAGATGGGAATAGGTTTTTTCTTGACAGGTCTACACGAAGGTTTTAACAATGAAGTGTGGAACACCGGACGGATCCTCATATTCGAGGGTAGGGCCAATTTCACCACCACCGGGTTAATACATTGTACTATCTTGTACGAACCAATGAACCTTGGATTGAATACACTATACTTCTTAAAGTGTATGTTTTTTGTCGACAACCATACAAAGTCCCCTTTTTTGTATTCTGGGCCAGGTCGTCAATGTTTATCCGCGTATTTCTTGTATCGACTCTTGGCTTCTTGTAAATGTTCTCGGCAGCTATAAAGGTTTTTTGTATGCCTTGTGTTCGTTCCTTGAGTTCTCGAATCTCATCTGTAAGTATAGGGTGTACTAAAAGTATAAACCTAGGGTGGAATCCGTAATTACAAAAAAATTGAGCGATTTTGATAGAACTATGATGGGCACTGTTGTACGCTACCTCCGCGAGCCATAGTAGCTTTACCTATGAAACCTTGGTGTAATCCACGTAGCAACGAAGGTATTGCTTCAGGGTTTGGTTCAGGCGTTCTGTTTGGCCATTTGTTTGAGGATGAAAAGCAGAAACCGTGTTAGCAGAGATCTGAAGAGTGTTACACCATACTCTCCAAAATTGGCTGGTGAATTGCGAGCCCCTGTCGGATACAATGACCGTTGGCAGTCCATGTAAGCGTACAATATTTGCAAGCAACAACTGGGCCAGCTAAGCGGATGAAGAAAGTGCAGGACATGCTATGAAGCGACCCATTTTTGTGAGGCTATCAACAATTACCAGTATGGTGGTACATCCTTGGTCTTTGGGTAAGCCCATAACAAAGTCCAAAGAGATATGCTCCCATGGTCTCTCGAGAGTGGGTAAAGGTTGAAGCAAACTGTGATGTTCTTCATTGTACTTTGTCTGTTTCCATGGCTTTATTCTGCCTTTGCAGAATCTTCCATTTAGAATGTATATAGTTGAATCATCTACTTAGTGACAGTTGATTCTGGAAGTTGTTCTTGGATGTGGCTGGAGTTTCCTTGTAGTAATAAATACCAATTTATTCAGAACCTGTTCCTGCTGGATTTATTTCTACATATTGAACTTCTACACTGGCGGCGATTGGGCAGAGGAATCTTCAACACCCAAATGCTTCATTTCATACCTGACTTATTTATCTACATATGGGAAGTAAGTTCCTTTATTTCCCCACCGAGTGTTTGTTTCTTCTGAGGATTTCTATTAACGTGTGACCGCCGTTTGACATTATTTACATTTTAATTCCCTAACCACGGGATTACTGGATTAACTAACCCTGGATTTACCCAACGTGTATTTTCTCTGTGCGTGACTTTCACTATTTCGGGGTTATTCTTTGGATTTTTGTTTCAAATTATCTGTGCACACGTGGTTTCATCTTTTTTTTACCCTTATCGTAATCTGGGCTATTTTTATTGCTTTTTGGGTTCACCATGAGCCGAGCTCCGTATGTTTACAAATTCTGCACGTGGAGTCGCTCGAGCGCTTTCAACAGTGGCAGTTCTGCGCGAGCCTCACATCTCTGTGAGCCCTTCACGCGCACTCCTTCACGAGGCCAACAAGAGGATTCTACGCAAGCCCCAAGTATAATCGGACACGCTTGGCCGCTAGAGACTGCATCACCTTCTCTTGGCCGCTTGAGTCCGTCTCACATTTTCTGTGTCAGCTACGCATTTTACAGGCCCCCCAGTGTGCTCTTGGGATTTCTTCACTCCCGTCGTCCCTGCAACTGCAACTGCGACTTTCTTCCTCTGTGACGCGCACACATTTCGACTCACCCAGATTGTCGACAACCGAGTCAGTTTCCTCGAGCTTCCTGCTATTCATGGATATAGACAGAGGACATGTCTCGAGTCAATGGTGTTTTTTTTTTTTCCAAACTAACATATTCTCACAATTTACTACAATTATTTTTCAATCTTCATTTTCAACTAATATCGCTTTGTGCTCTTGAAATTACAAACTTTATACTTTTGTATTTATCTCTATTTCAGTTTTTTCTGTGTTTTTTTTTCTTCTCTGTCTCTGTTCTTCTCTTTTCCTTGTATTTCTTTCTTCTACTTTGCATTTCACAGGTGGTTTTCGGATATCTTATCGGATATCGGCGTGAATTGTTTCCTGTGTATCTAACGTATTGTATACATCATGCAACATATTGCACCTCCTCCTTTTTTCCTTACTTCTCCTGGCAATCCACCCTTGATTTGGTCTAAATGGAAAAAAGTATTTTTAAATTACGTTAAAGTTACTGGACCTAATTTATCTTCAGAGAGAAAGACTTCATTATTAGTCCATTGTCTAGGGGCTGAAGGTCAAGATATATACAAGAATTTACCAGATTTAGTTAATGGGCGAGACGGTGATGGGTTGAATGAATTTGAAAAAGCTATAGAAAAACTAGACAAACATTTCTTACCTAAGGTTTCAATAATATTGGAAAGGTTCCATTTTGGTAAGAGAAAACAGCATGAAGGAGAATCTGTAGAAGACTTTGTTACTGCTTTGAGAAAATTAGCTTCTCTTTGCAATTTTGGAGAGAATACAGAGGAGAGAATACGTGATCAATTTATGTTGGAATGTTGGAGTGACAAAATTAGAGAAGAGTTATGGTGCAAGAATGATCCCACTTTATCGGAAGTACTAATTATTGCCAAACAAGTGGAACATTCAAGTGAATGCATGAAAGAGCTACAAAAAACTAAAAGTGTTGTCAAGTCTGACTCCGCAAGTGAAGCGTCAGGTGTTAATGTTGTTTCTTCTTCCAAAAGCAAAACTTATGTGTCTTCCAAACCTAAAAGTTTCTGTTTTAGATGTGGGAATCCTTACCATTTGGCAAATTCTAAGGATTGTCCTGCTTTACATATGGTTTGCGGGGTATGTGGGAAAAAAGGACATTTTGCTAAGTTTTGCAAGTCTACAAATGTGAAAAAGGAAAAAATTAATACTGTGGGGGAACTGGAACGTGATATTTTATTGCAAGTTACAGACATTAATGTCAATGAGGTGCATGAAGTGAGTTGCTCACATCCGTCTGACATTGTTTGCGTGAATGGTGGTGAGATTGTAATGATGATGGATTCTGGAGCCAAACTGTCGTTAATCTCAGATATAGAATTTGATAAAACCTTCAAGGGGAAAATGTCTCTCATGGCACCTGATGTGACACCTTACAGCTATGGTGGTAAACCAATTGAGTTGGTTGGGTATTTTCAAGCAGAATTTGAGTTTCATGGGAACAAAGCTATGGGAAAGATATATGTGCCTGTTAAGGGCGATTCGATTTTGAGTTGGGAACAACAAAAATTACTTGGAATTTTCTTAGATCCCAATATGGATACTCCTGTACAAGTGAGAAAGATTGATACATTGTCGGATCAATTCCGACAAGAGTTTCCCACAGTGTTTGCTGAGAAAGTTGGTTGTGTAAAAGGGTATGTTCATCATATTAAGATTAAGGATGATGCTACCCCTGTTGTATGTAAGGTGAGGAATGTGCCCTTGAGTCTTCAAGATGCTGTGCAGAAAGAATTGAAGAGACTTGAGGACGAAGGTATTATTGAACCTCTGGAGTCTCCTGAGTGGTTGGCTCCAGTGGTCGTTGCAACCAAAAGTTCAGGAGAGATTCGTCTCTGTGTTGATCTTCGTCATTTGAATAAAGAAGTTGTGGAAGATGGTTTCCTCTTCCAAATATTCAAGAGATGGTGACTTTAATTGGTGGTTCCAAGTATTTCACCACTCTTGACTTGATGTCTGCGTATCATCAAGTTAGGTTAAGTGATGGTTCTAAGAATTTGACGCTTTTCGGTGTTTTTTCGATTTAACCGCATGCCATTTGGACTATGTTCCGCCGCATCTGTTTTCCAGCGATTAATGGCGTCCTTGTTGAAAGATTTGGATGGAGTCAAATTCTTTCAGGATGATGTATTGCTATTCAGCAACGATTGGAATAATCATTTATGCAAAGTAAGAGAGATATTGAGGATTTTTTAGCAAAAGGGCATAACATTGAAATTGAACAAATGCAAGTTTGGTTTAAGTCAAATAACTTATTTGGGTTATGTGATTTCGAGTGATGGTGTTAGCCCAAAACCAGAGTTGGTTCAAGCTATTGCTAAGTTGTCTCAACCTATTAAGAAAGAGACATACAAACTTTTCTAGGAATGGTTGAATTCTACGCACGTTTTGTACCTAATCTTGCAAGCCGGTCTATAGCCATGCGTAGTCTTTTGAGAAAAGGAGAGAAGTTTGTGTGGTCTGATGAATGCAGTAAGAGTTCGATGATCTTAAAAAGTCACTTATGTCAGTCCAAGCTTTGAGAAGTTTTGTACCAGGTATGCCATGTGTATTGTATACAGATGCCAGCATTAAAGGGCTTGGTGCTGTCTTGAAACAAAGACATGGATCTGATGAAGTTACAGTGTTGTTTGCATCCAGGTCTTTGAGGGGAGCTGAAGAGCGCTATTCAACCATTGTCAGGGTTCACGGTAGGTTTCCTCCTTCCATCTCTACACTGATGACTATCTCTCCCTTACAGACTAAACTGAAGGCAGGTTATCCCCTTAGCTGGAGTGCTAGCTGGCATCGCAGAAATTGTAATATGGCTGCCAAAATTCCAGCACTGCTACAGCATAGTGCTGTTTAGCAGTCTAGTCTTCTTAAATAATGAAGGTCAGGTGAAGTGCGCTTCAACATTCCACAGTGCACTTCACTGAAGAAATTCCTGAGAGAGCACCTGTTCCTGAGGCGTCGCGAAAGTTAGTTAGGGTAGTTGCGTTTAAATATCGGGTTTTAGTTTCGTCGGAATTCTCTTGCACTATGAAATAAGGTCAGTGTATATTTAAAAGAACCAAATGCATTTTTCTGCTTAAGCTGAACGTTCAAATAATAGCACTCTTCAAAGAATTCCCAGTGCTTATATTTAAAAAGACTCTTGTCACGCTTGGTTGAGAAGGTTAAAGACCGTGATGAATTAAAGTAACTTAGTCATTTTCCTTTTTACCGCATTTGTTAAATGCATGTGAAAGAGATTAGTCATCCACTTGTCAGCAAGGTTAAAAGGGTCAACTAACTCTGTAGTTGAAATTCGTTTCTGTTAAAGAAATCTCCAGCTCCTAAATAAATCAAATAAGATGGAAGCACAAGCTTGCACAGACAAATTAAATTAGCACAGTTGCCTACAATTCATTTAATTAACTACTGAAAGGGAGCTCAAGAGAACCCTATCATTTCTGCTATACTAAAAACTTGTGAAGAGCTCTTTTATTAATTCAGAAGAAAAGAAGAATTAAAGCAGCCTAATAAGAATAAAACTGATAAGATAAAGGAGCGTAATACACAGTGAGTACAGTAGATGAAGGGCATAATAAATATAACCAATTCAAAAAGAAAAGAATAAAAAGCAAACATTTACCACAATCTTTCTTGCATCATAGCCACAAGCCAGAATCTGCGGCAGGACGTTCCTGAAATAGAAAAAGAAAATAAACAAGCTAAGTAAAAACTTCTCATCTCAACCAGACAAACAACACGAGAAGTAAGAAGAGTAGCAAGCTTCCCAAGTTTCCCTGGTAAGATAAGTTATCTAATATAAAAAGAGAAGTTGGTCACAAGTAAGTGCTGAGTAAATGCTAAAGTTGAATTGTGTACAGGTCTGCAAGAAGTAAGAAGAAAAGAAGACCTTGCAGAACAGGCAGAGCGCAGGAAGCTGTCTCTTCTCTGTCCCCAACCCCTTTCCCCCTTAGAACTTACCTGCGATGGAATGCTAGAAGGCCTAGCAGGGAAGGTTCTGAGAAGGGCATTGGAACTAACGTCGTTCTGCTCCTGTGCGGTTCAATAGAGGAAAGACATTGGTCCTGACAGAGTGAAGTGCCCACGTTGGTACAAGCACCCGAGCAGAATGGCGGAGGGGTTTGATTTTAAAAATCTAGGTGAGATTTTAAGTAACATTCAAAGAGATTTGGAGGCAGTTAGGGAGGAAAATAAAATCCTTAGACAAGAAATAATTACCTTTAAAATGGGAGATACAGTTTCAGGGACCAGTCAAGGAACCACATTCTTAGAAACCCAAGGACCAAACACAAGTCCTATATCCATAGCCCCCACACAAGTTATCCACTCATTGTCCCCAGTAATCCCTCTTGCTCCTCCGGAGAGGTTTAATGGAGACCCGCACAAAGCACAAATTTTTTTTGACACAGTGCTCTCTGCATTTCATGTGCCGCCCAACGATTTTCCCCGATGCTCAATCCCGGGTAGCCTTTATCCTCTCCTATCTTAGTGGAGATGCCGCTTCTTGATCGATGCGTCATAGTTTATATAGACGACATATTGATTTATTCAGACTCAGTTGAAGACCACCCAAACCAGGTCCGAGCTGTTTTACAACGATTACGAGAAAATTCACTATACGTAAAACTGGAAAAATGCCTATTCAATACTGATACAGTGGAATTCCTGGGCTTTGTATTATCACCTGCAGGAGTGAGAATGGACGAGCAGAAGGTGAAAGCTATAACGGAGTGGAAAGCCCCTACCAGTGTCAAAGAGGTTCAAAGCTTTATTGGATTTTCCAACTTTTACCGCCGATTCATTCACGGATTCTCCCAGAAAATTCTCCCCTTAACTCGTCTTCTAAAGAAAGGAGTTCCATTTAAATGGTCTGAAGAAGCTGAAGAGGCCTTTAGATTGATGAAAGACAGCTTTACCACGGCACCTGTTTTACTTCATGCAGATCCCTCTGAGCCTTTCTATTTGGAGACAGATGCTTCGGACCTGGCCATCGGAGGAATACTTTCACAAAGGCATAAGGATACGGGACAATTACACCCGGTGGCTTACCGCTCCCGTAAGCTCAACCCTGCGGAATGTAATTATACAATTACCGAGAAAGAACTTTTGGCAATCAAAGATGCCTTTAAAGATTGGAGGCACTACTTAATGGGAGCTAAGCACACCGTGACGGTGTTTACGGATCACCGCAATCTGAAATTCCTGCGATCTGCTCGTACTCTCACACCACGACAACTACGTTGGTCTCTGTATTTCGCAGATTTCGATTTTGTAATTACCTTTCGTCCAGGATCTAAGAATGGAAAGGCTGATGTTCTTTCTCGATTGGACACCGAAAATCAAACTCCTGTCATTACTAACCAACAAATCATACCTGAAGATAAAATCATTGGAGTTATCTCTCTCGAGCCCTTCGAAAATCACGTTCGGAATACCATGTCTGACCTGGAAATGGAGAATTGGGCCACAGAAGATCCTCAACGTCTCGTCCACAACGGTCTTCCATATCATGGCACCAATCTGTATTTACCTACTAAGGAACTCCAGTTGAAGGCAATGCAAGAATGTCACGATAACCCTTTGGCGGGCCATAAGGGCGTCTCCAAAACTGAAGAGTTACTTAGACGTAGTTTCTGGTGGCCATACATGTGCAGAGACATTCGTCAATACGTTCTGGGCTGTGAGATTTGTGCACGGGGGAAATCGGACAGGCAGGCTCCAAAAGGTCTTCTACAACCCATGCCAACCCCCACATCCTTGGCACACAGTCTCCCTAGATTTAATTGTAGATCTGCCCTCTTCCCATGGTTATGATACCATTCTTGTGGTAGTGGACACCTTTAGCAAGATGGCACACTTTGTACCTTTCATGGGAACACCTACTGCTAAACAACTTTCCCAACTTTTTAATCAACATATCATTCGCCTTCATGGCATTCCAAAGGTACTCATTTCAGACAGAGGCTCCCAGTTTCTATCAAAATTTTGGAAGGCCTACATCAAAGGTCTTAATATAGACCATCGTTATTCTACCAGTTTTCACCCAGAAACTGATGGGCAGACTGAACGCATTAATCAAGAACTAGAACAATACTTACGGCTTTATTTGTTAGATGAAGAGGGTGATTGGCCTGACCATTTATGGACAGCTGAATACTCCTACAATAATGCTCAAAATGTATCTACTGGTCATTCCCCTTTCTTTGTAAACGCAGGCAGACATCCTAATTCTCATGCTAATTTTGATAAGATAGATGTTCCAGCTGTTCAAGACATTGCTCAACAAATGACTAAAATCCACCACTCTGTAATCCAGAACTTGTCGATTGCGAAGGATCGTTATAAACACTTCGCTGATCGCAAACGTAAAAAAGAACCTGATCTTCAGGCAGGAGACTTGGTTTGGTTGAGCACTAAAAATCTTAGACTCAAGGGTTCCCGTAAATTCCAGCCCCGTTTTATGGGTCCCTATCCTATTGAGAAGGTTATCAATCCTGTCACTTATCAATTATCTCTCCCAGGCACTACTAAAATTCACCCAGTGTTTCATATTTCTCTCCTCAAACCCATTCAACCAGATTTGCGTAAAAGTTCTCCTCCGGATCCTTTAATTCTTAATGGTGAGGTGGAGTATGAGGTTAAACGCATCTTAGATTCACGCATCATTCGTAATGAACTTTTCTACCTCATTGATTGGAAGGGTTATGGACCTGATGAGCGTTCTTGGGAAAAAGTACTGATGTTCATGCCCCCCGATTAATTAAAGCCTTTCATGCCAAATTCCCAGCCAAACCTCGACTGGAGGAAACCCCGTTGGGAGGGGTACTGTCAGGGTTCACGGTAGGTTTCCTCCTTCCATCTCTACACTGATGACTATCTCTCCCTTACAGACTAAACTGAAGGCAGGTTATCCCCTTAGCTGGAGTGCTAGCTGGCATCGCAGAAATTGTAATATGGCTGCCAAAATTCCAGCACTGCTACAGCATAGTGCTGTTTAGCAGTCTAGTCTTCTTAAATAATGAAGGTCAGGTGAAGTGCGCTTCAACATTCCACAGTGCACTTCACTGAAGAAATTCCTGAGAGAGCACCTGTTCCTGAGGCGTCGCGAAAGTTAGTTAGGGTAGTTGCGTTTAAATATCGGGTTTTAGTTTCGTCGGAATTCTCTTGCACTATGAAATAAGGTCAGTGTATATTTAAAAGAACCAAATGCATTTTTCTGCTTAAGCTGAACGTTCAAATAATAGCACTCTTCAAAGAATTCCCAGTGCTTATATTTAAAAAGACTCTTGTCACGCTTGGTTGAGAAGGTTAAAGACCGTGATGAATTAAAGTAACTTAGTCATTTTCCTTTTTACCGCATTTGTTAAATGCATGTGAAAGAGATTAGTCATCCACTTGTCAGCAAGGTTAAAAGGGTCAACTAACTCTGTAGTTGAAATTCGTTTCTGTTAAAGAAATCTCCAGCTCCTAAATAAATCAAATAAGATGGAAGCACAAGCTTGCACAGACAAATTAAATTAGCACAGTTGCCTACAATTCATTTAATTAACTACTGAAAGGGAGCTCAAGAGAACCCTATCATTTCTGCTATACTAAAAACTTGTGAAGAGCTCTTTTATTAATTCAGAAGAAAAGAAGAATTAAAGCAGCCTAATAAGAATAAAACTGATAAGATAAAGGAGCGTAATACACAGTGAGTACAGTAGATGAAGGGCATAATAAATATAACCAATTCAAAAAGAAAAGAATAAAAAGCAAACATTTACCACAATCTTTCTTGCATCATAGCCACAAGCCAGAATCTGCGGCAGGACGTTCCTGAAATAGAAAAAGAAAATAAACAAGCTAAGTAAAAACTTCTCATCTCAACCAGACAAACAACACGAGAAGTAAGAAGAGTAGCAAGCTTCCCAAGTTTCCCTGGTAAGATAAGTTATCTAATATAAAAAGAGAAGTTGGTCACAAGTAAGTGCTGAGTAAATGCTAAAGTTGAATTGTGTACAGGTCTGCAAGAAGTAAGAAGAAAGAAGACCTTGCAGAACAGGCAGAGCGCAGGAAGCTGTCTCTTCTCTGTCCCCAACCCCTTTCCCCCTTAGAACTTACCTGCGATGGAATGCTAGAAGGCCTAGCAGGGAAGGTTCTGAGAAGGGCATTGGAACTAACGTCGTTCTGCTCCTGTGCGGTTCAATAGAGGAAAGACATTGGTCCTGACAACCATTGAGAGAGAAGCTCTGGCTATATTTTGGGCTGTTAGAAAATTTAAGCAATTTCTGTGGGGTGTCAAATGTACTTTGTGTTCAGACCATAAGCCTTTACAAGAGGTTTTTATGAAGAAGGGTCTGGATTGTATTTCATCTAGAATTTGCAAGTGGTTGGTTGGTCTACAAGACTTCAATTTTTCTGTTGTCTACCTACCTGGTGTGGAAAATAGAGTTGCAGATTGTTTATCTAGGATGAGTGCAGATGTATCTGTCACTGTGGATGAATGTGATTGGTGGAAGGAGGAAGATGTCAGTGTAAGCGTTGTGACTAGTGGTTGTGTTACAGAGGAAGAGTGGAGTCAGGAGGTTGAAAGAGATGAGGTTCAAAAAGAGATGATCAAGAATTTGTTGTCGGATGAGGTGTATTGGAAGAAATCTGAATGCTTGGTTGGATTTGTTACGGTAATGGATGAATTATCAGTTTGCAATGGTGTTCTTTTTAGAGGTGGAAGATTGATTCCTCCTGTGGGAATCAGAGAACATTTGATTTGTTTAGCACATGAGGGACACCAGGGCATTTGTAAGACCAAGGAGCGTTTGAGGTCCATATATTGGTGGCCAGGAATGGATATTATGATTGAAAGGTTGGTTTGTGATTGCTCCGAGTGCAAGTTGAGTGATAAAAATCTAAAGGTGCGGAAATCTCCCATGGTGTGTAGAGAAATCCCCTCCGAGGTGTGGGAAGAAATTGCCCTTGATATTTTGGGACCTATCAATGTTGGTAGTGTTCCCAAATATGTGTTGGTAGTCATGGACATGCTTTCTCGTTGGCCAGAGGTCGGTATAACTAATGAGATTAATACCACTTCTGTTGTTAAATTTTTATCAGAAATATTTGCTAGAGAAGGTAATCCAAGGTCTATACTTACTGACAATGGAGTTCAATTTGTCTCCAAAGAAATGTTGGAGTTTTTGACAAGTAGGGGAATCTCTCACAAAAGGTGTGCATTATATCATCCAGAATCAAATGGTATGATTGAGAGATTCAACAGGACATTGAAGGAAGCTATTCAGATTTCAAGATGTAATGGTAAAGACTGGATACACGATGAGAAAAGGAGAGTTGAGGAGTACAGGCTCACTCCTCATTCTACTACAGGTTTTTGTCCTTTTGAGTTATTTAAAAAACGCAAACCATATTCTCGTGTTGAGCCACCCTGGGTCAGTAACTATTGTGACAATGCCATAAGTGATGAAATATTAAAGTCTTCTCATGAAAAAGAACTGACTGCTCAGGGTGAAAGGAAAAAAAATTATGATATTCATCATGCTGTGAAACCTTTCCAAGTTAATGTTGGTGATATGGTTAAAGTTAAATTGCCCGAAAGGTCTAGGAGTATTTCTAAGTTCAGCAATGCATATACTGTGACCAAAGTGTTCAAGGGGGCGGCTAAATTAAATGATGGACGCATTTGGAATTTTAATCGTTTAGCTAAGATAAAAAGTATGTAACTTCTTCCTTTTTTCTGTGGGGAGAAGATGTGTGATGTTCTTCATTGTACTTTGTCTGTTTCCATGGCTTTATTCTGCCTTTGCAGAATATTCCATTTAGAATGTATATAGTTGAATCATCTGCTTAGTGACAGTTTATTCTGGTAGTTGTTCTTGGATGTGGCTGGAGTTTCCTTTTGGTAATAAATACCAATTTATTCAGAACCTGTTCCTGCTGGATTTATTTCTACATATTGAACTTCTACACAAACCTTGAGACTTTCCGTCTTCGCTTGACTGCAGGTCTCACACTGTTTGATCTTTCCTAGTATGTCTCTACGAGTCGTCGGCCACCAGAACTGACGTAATACCTTTTCCAGTGTTTTATCCATTCCCATATGGCCTGCACAGGGGTTTTCGTGACACCACTGGAATATCAGCTTCTGTAGTTCTGTGCAAGGAACTAGCAGTTGTTTTCCTCTCATAGGTAACCCTTTCTTCAGTTGCCCAACGGGATTGTTATGCAGCCAATTCTTCCATATAGGTTTCTTGATAGTTTGTTTTATTTGTTCACAGAAGTGATCTGTTTGAATGAGGCCTATTACCCTGCTTGAGGGAATAATGGCCTGCGTTTTCGATTCCTTAAGTTCTGTCGTTGAATCCTGTGAAGAAAGGGCATCTGCTTTTTTGGTGTCCACTCCAAGGATGGTATGTTACCACATAATCGAATTCGGCAAAGAAGAGCATCCATCGTAGCTGTCTAGGGGTGAGTAACGTGGCCGATTTTATGAACTGCAGGTTCCGGTGATCTGTATATACGGTAATAACATGTTTTGTTCCCATCAGGTAATGTCTCCATTTCCGGAAGGCCTCTTTAATCGCCAACAGCTCTTTCTAAGCTATGGTATAATGTGATTCAGCCTTATTCAATTTCCGGGACATGTACACATCAGGGTGTAGCTTTCCAGTTTCCTTTCTCCGTTGGGACAATACAGCCCCTACCGCTACTTCAGAAGCATGCGCTTCTATTACATAAGGCATTTTGTTATCCGGATGTGCTAGTATTGGGGCAGATGTGAAGGCCTGTTTCAACACCAAAAAGGTTTGTTGGGCATCTGAAGTCCATTGGAAGGATACGTTCTTCCTCAACAGCATTGTGATGGGGGTCACCACTCGAGAGAATGGATTAATGAACCGTCAGTATAAATTCGCGAATGCCAGGAAACACTGTGCATCCCTCACAATTTTGGGGTTGGGCCAATCCATCACCGCCTGTATCTTACGAATAGCCATTTCTTGTCCTTCGGCGGATAGTATGGCTCCTAGAAACTCCACTTTCTCCACGTGAAATTCGCACTTGCTAAGTTTGCAGAATAGGTGATTCTTTCAGAGTGTCTATAGTACTGCTCGAACATGCGATGTGTGGTCTTCTTTCTTGTTGGAGTATATTAAAATATCGTCAATATAAACGATGGCAAACACGTCTAGGTATTCTCTAAGCACATCATTCAGGAAAAATTGAAAAGCCACAGGGGCATTACATAACCTGAATGGCATGACTCGATATTCAAATAACCCAGATCTCGTACGGAAGGCCGTCTTCCATTCGTCTCCTTTCCGCATTCTCACTAGATGATATGCCCCCTTAGGTCCAGTCTTGTGAACAGTACTGCTTGTCAAACCTGGTCTAATAAGACCGGGATTAGAGGCAATGGATACCGATTCTTGACCGTGACGTTGTTCAAGGCTCTGAAGTCCACACAAGCCCGCAATTCGCCATTCACCTTGGGTATAAAGAATAAAGGCGAGGCCGCCGGGGATTTGGAAGGTCATATGAATCCGTTCTTTTGATAGGTGTCCAGGTACTCCCTCGAATGCTCATTCTCTGGCTCATGAGGCCATAAATTCTTCCACAAGGAATCACTGCTCCAGGTATCAGATCTATTTGGCAGTCGTACACTCGATGCGGGGGCAATACGTTCGCCTGTTCTTCATTGAACACATCCATGAGATCATAGTATTGCAAGGGGAAGTCTACCTCCTTCTCCTCAGCGGTGGCTATAACGTGTTGAGAGGATAACGCCCTCGCCCGGTTTTCCTGTGGTTTCTGGCAATGCTCAATGCAATAAGGGGAATTGAAATTCAACAACGTGTTGCTCCAATCAATTGAGGGATTATGCATACACAACCAGGGAAGTCCCAATATTAGACCATATTGAGGGGCTTGAATTATGTTGAACTTCAGAAGTTCCCAATGGTTATTCCCACATATGACTTCCATCTCTTTGGTGTTGTAACATATTGGCCCAGACGCCAAATGTCTCCCATCCACTGCCACCACTGTCTCTGGTTCTGACTTTTTAAGGAGTACAAGCTGCAGTTTTCAAGCCAACTCCTCATCCATAAAGAGCCCAGTGGCTCC
The DNA here is from genome assembly GCA_963921515.1 of Calotriton arnoldi. Taxonomy (NCBI): domain Eukaryota; kingdom Metazoa; phylum Chordata; class Amphibia; order Caudata; family Salamandridae; genus Calotriton; species Calotriton arnoldi. Next base: position 182,733 of record CAWUFW010018531.1, read on the forward strand.
AGAATCTAACATCGCCTTTAGCGGATGCCACTGGTTGCTTATGCGTACTTGAACTGAAATATAGAAATGGATGGATGAATCTCTCTGCCCTTGATTGATGGAAGGAATGAAATTTACGCTCAAGAATTTCCCTTCCTGTCTTCTTGAGCTCAGGGGTTTTCCATCTTTCTTACTTCTGTGGTGGCATTGGTTTGTACGTCTCGAGCTCGGCCTTTAGGCTTCATCATACAATCCTTTACATAATGTCCTTTCCGCCCTCAGTAGAGACACAACCCATTTTTTCTACGCTGTTCTCTTTCTTCGGTGGTTAGAGAAGCTCTTACTGAACCTATTTCCATGGGTTCTGAGGCAGCACTACTGCCCCCAAAAGCACTTTGGTTTTTCTCAAATCATGGTACTGGCCTTTCGATTCGTCGTCTTTAGTTTTTGCGTTCCGCCAGTCTATGGTCCAGACGTAATGTTAGGTTAATGAGCTCCATGCATGTAGTGGGTTGCGGTTCAATGGGTGCCAGCACGTCCTTCAATTCATTGGCCTTGGAAGAACAAGGCAGCTTGTTTTGCTTCTGGCCAGTCGGTTTCGGCTACCAGCCTCTGAAAGGTGTTTATATATACCAACAAGTCTCGGTTCCCTTGCTTTAATTCGAGCAGCTCTCGGTCTGCGGAAAATGCCGCAGCTCTTTGATCGAACACCCTCTCGAATTTCGGTACGAAAGACTGACCAATCGTACATCAATGGGTCATCCCGGCGTACCAGCGGAACCGCCTATTGTGCAGCATCTCCAGCCAAATAAGAGATCGTGAAGGCAGCTCTTGATTGATTAGTTGGAAAGCCTTAGGCTTACAACAGAAATGTAATATGATATGCATGAGGAATACCTGAACCTTATTAGTGCCCCCTGATAATCTTTCTGGTGCGGCTAGAGGCATCGGAGTGGGCATATCTACACTAAAGGGCACAGTTTGTGTGGAGAAACCCCCCCCCCCAGAGTACCTCCCTGTACCTACATCAAATGGGTTTTGCTGCATCTGTTCTATCTTTAGCCTAAGGGATTCTGTTTCCGCTCGAGAGGTGGCTAGGTCCTGCTGCACCAAGGCCAAGGCTCCTATTACATCCTCTAAGGTGGCCATTTTTGCCACGACCGGCCCAGGAGGAATACGTGGGCTGATAATTCTGTCAGCTCGGTGATTCCTCAGGAATGGTTCGATGCTAAAAAGGGGTTCACCTCTAGACAGTCCCAACCCGAGTGCTATAATAGCACAGGTATTTGGGATGATGAAGCGGGGGAAGGAAAGGGAAGGGATCAGCAGGGAGGGAGATCTGAAAGGCAAACAATATTGGTAAGTAGTGGTTTTCTGCAATATCCCCCCTAACGTGATCTATATTTGCTTTTTGTACCTGTAAACAAAAATAACAACCCCACGTCCTATTTGGTGGAAGAGTCAATCCAATAATGTCAACAATGGTAGGGTTTTGTTCTGAAAATAGGTTTAAATAAGAGAGTCTTAGAGCTCTTTTACAGAGGATTTCAGTATAAAGCACATAGTAATTCCCCTTACATTTTATATATATTTTGCAGGTAACATACACATCATCATATAATTAGGGTTCCGCTTCACAGGGGGAAGAGCAGAAGCCCGCCTTTTGAACCCCCTGTTAAGAGGAAGCAAACAACAATCACTACAATGCCTTACTGTATTGCATATCCTATTGTCTCCATGTACCAAACAAAAGAATTCTTTGAAATGATTATGCCTCCGAGAATAATGTCACTTCTTATTCCATGGTACCTAATCACCTAAATACTCAAGGCAGTGTATATTCAGGACAAGGTTTTGGCTTTGTAACAGTCTGCCATACCGATAAGGAACTCAGCAGCAGACAAGAGCAAAAGGACTAACGTCTTGCTTTCCATGAGGTGCCGGTCCAGGCACAGCTAGCGGGACACCAAGTAATCGAGAGAATCCTCAAAACGAGTTGGTGCAAGTGCACCCTTACCGGACTGGAAGCAGGGAAGGGCAGCGTGAAAGCGTGATGCTCTGTCGAATTATCAGCAGCGTCTTTCTCCCCGGAGGCTCCTTAAGTACGGTCCTCCTCTTCCGGGTCAAATGACAAGTTTTCCCAGGCAAATGCAGCTGCTTCTGCTTTGCCTCATGGGATATGTAGTTCCCTAGCTTCCTTCCTACATCGCGCGTAGAACTCCGACTGCCGGAAATGAAAGAGGTTTGTTTGCATTCGTGGGGGTGCCCCATCCTGTCCACCACCCCACTAACAGGGACCACGCCTCTTCATACTGGGTAAGAATGGGTGCAGTGTCATATAAGGTCCCTTTTACCGCTACTCGGGGTGTGTGCGCTACTTTACCGAGTGTGTGTGTAACAGCTCACTAGAGCAGCCCAAGTGAATGGTGTCAATGCTGAACATACTTCTTCATAAGGGAATCTTTACATTAACCTTCCAGGAGTACGCGTTTTCTCATAAGGTGTGTTTTAAAATCAAAACAAAAAATACAATCACCAATTGTGTTACAAACATTCACTATAGTCAATAGTCTTTGATACTTGAAAATTACATATGCCCAATTTTTTCCATTAGAAGTCTCTTGCTTCCATAAAGTGCAACATCCAACTGTGAATATTTTCTTGAGTGCCCTCGAGACCTCGAGGCGGAAGGGTGAACAAATATTTAAAGATATTTATGTGTATGCATCTGACCAACTGGAAAGAAATTCATCTGTTGGTAATAGGTTTACCCAGACAAGATAAAGCCAGGGCAGGGATAAAGGAAATTCCAAACATCTTTGAGGATGGAAACCTCTAGAAACTTCTCTGTTTCGAAGCTTGCACCGAGGATAAATAGTGGACCCTCAGACCCAACTCTTCAGTACACCTCTGGATGTGGAAGACTCAGAAGGAGTGCTGTGCTACTCTGCTGCAAGAAGGACTGCTACTCTGCTTCCCCTGTTCTCTGTGGAGGTCTCGGGGACATCAAACACCTCCCACGAGGGACCTACACCGTCTACTTGTGACACCTGGAGAGCAGTGCCCTCTTAAGTCCCACATCGTCTGCTGGATCCAAACTGGTAGTGCGGCCTGAGTTTGAAACAAAGAATCGTGCCTGGAGACTGGATTGTGTTGTGTGGAGCACCAAAAGCATTGCCTGCATCTAAGGAGTGAGGACCCTGGATTGTATGGACCTAAACACGCATAAATGTCTTGTTGGTGGAGAGCAGATTCATAGGTTGCAGGATCCAGCAAGGCCCACTTCGTCGATTGTGCTGCATCTCTCTCGTACAACACGCTAACTGCATGATCGTTGTGTGCAGTGTCTGATTCACAGGTTGTGATCCTCAGAGGTGAGGGCATACCCATAGTAGTGCCTCATTCTACCTCACCTGGCACTACTGAACAAGCGCCTGTGTGTGTGACCGGAATTGCCTGGTGCGACCAGTATCAATGCGCACCAGGCGTTGTGCCTCATTTACAGGGAGGAACGGAATTTGCAACTCTTCAATGTGTGTGACCGGAACTGTATGGTGCGACTCGGAGCGATGCGCACTAGGGTGAACAGTCACAATATCGAATTTTTAATATCGAATTGGCAAAATATCGAGTTTTAAATATCGAGTGGACATAATATCGAGTCACAAAAATATAGTGGTGCAGAATATCGAAATTCAGGTAAGAAATATCGATTTTCATAATATCGAAGTTAGTAATATCGACAATCAATATAGTTGTTAAAAATATCGATTTTTTTTTATAGTGTTTTAAGTGTTAGTATATGTGTTAAAAGTATGTATTATTTTTGTAATGTATGTTTGCATTTTTTAAAGTAATGAATTTTATGTTATTTAATTTTTTGCGTAATTTAATTCCGTAGCGGGTTGTGGGTTTATAGGGGAATAGGGTGGGAAGTAATTTAATTATAGTAAATTAAATATTAATTTTTAGGAATTATTAATTAATTTTAATTTAATTTTGCGTTTTAGTTCTGTAGCGGTTTGTGGGTTTGTAGGGGAATAGGGTGGGAAGTAATTTAATTGTAATTAAGTCATTATTTATTTTTATTTATTGGTATTGATAATTAATTTATTGTTAATTAATTATTAATTGGTAATTAATTTTTATTAATTGGTAATTCATTTTTATTAATTGATTAATTGATAATTATATTAATTGTATTAATTTATTATTTGGAGCGGGTTGTGGGTTTATAGGGGAATAGGGTGGGAAGTAATTTAATTGTAATTAAGTAATTATTTATTTTTATTTATTGTTATTGATAATTAATTTATTGTTAATTAATTATTAATTGGTAATTAATTTTTATTAATTGGTAATACATTTTTATTAATTGATTAATTGATAATTATATTAATTTATTATTTGGAGCAGGTTGTGGGTTTATAGGGGAATAGGGTGGGAAGTCATTTAATTGTAATAAAGTAATTATTGAAATTATTTTTGTGTAGATAATTAATTTACTGTTAATTAATTATTAATTGGTAATATTTTTTTATTACTTATTAATTTCTGGTAATGAAAATTAATTTGTTGTTAATTAATTTTTAGTAGGTAATTAATTTTTAATAATTAATATTTAATGGTATTTATAATTAATTAATTATTACATAATTTGTAGTTGGTAATTAATTTTTTATAAATTTTTATTGGTATTGATAATTAATTTATATATATTTAATTATTAAATCATTACTTTCCCTACTGTTGCACTCACTGGAGGGGGAATAGTAATTTTTACACCTACGCTATCCAACACTTTCCCTACTGTTGCACTCACTGGAGTGGGAATAGTAATTTTTACCCCTACGCTATCCAACACTTTCCCTACTGTTGCACTCACTGGAGTGGGAATAGTAATTTTTACCCCTACGCTATCCAACACTTTCCCTACTGTTGCACTCTCTGGAGTGGGAATAGTAATTTTTACCCCTACGCTATCCAACACTTTCTCTACTGTTGCACTCACTGGGAATAGTAATTTTTACTCCTACGCTATCCAACACTTTCCCTACTGTTGCACTCTCTGGAGTGGGAATAGTAATTTTTACCCTCCCGCTATCCAACACTTTCTCTACTGTTACATTTGGTGGAGTGGGAATAGTAAATTATTCCTACCCGCTATCCAACACTTTCCCTACTGTTGCACTCCCTGGAGTGGGAATAGTAATTTTTACCCCTACGCTATCCAACACTTTCCCTACTGTTTCACTCTCTGGAGTGGGAATAGTAATTTTTACCCCTACACTATCCAACACTTTCCCTACTGTTGCACTCTTTGGAGTGGGAATAGTAATTTTTACCCCTACGCTATCCAACACTTTCCCTACTGTTGCACTCACTAGAGTGGGAATAGTAATTTTTACCTACCCGCTATCCAACGCTTTCCCTACTGTTGCACTCACTGGAGTGGGAATAGTAATTTATACCCTCCTGCTATCCAACGCTTTCCATACTGTTGCACTCACTGGAGTGGGAATAGTAAATTTTACCCTCCCGCTATCCAACACTAAAAATATTGAATATTTTTTAATAATATTAAGTTAACATATATATGTATTAAAAAATAAAAATGCATGTTTATTTATTTTTTAAATTTATATTAATTATTTATTAATTTTAAGGTTATTTAAGTATTTTTAAGTATGTTTTACTTAATTATATTCATTATTTCATTATTTTACATTACTTTTAAGACATTTAAAAAATTCGAAATTTTAACAAACTATGGAGGTCATTACGATGGCGGACGGAAAAACAACCGACCGCCATGGTAGCGGGAAAACACCGCCCGCCGCTACCCCGGGAAAACCGACGGCTAGATTAGGATCCTCGGCGGTAAAAATCCAACCGCGGCGGAAAGGAGACCCGAGAAACCGCCGTTCGCCTGCGGAGAAGGCCCAACCCCGTCCGCGGCGGTCGGTTTCGCAGCGGAAACAGCCCAAACGACCGCAACCACAGCGGAGACACCGCCATCGAAATTATGATATTCCCGACATCCCCGCGGTGCAGTGCACTGTTTCCCGCCGCGGTCGACAACATTGAAGAATCAGTGAGACGGCGGAAGCGCCGTAGTCGAGCCACCACTGCGGACGCTCCGTTAAAAAAATGGCGGTCGCTAGAAAAACACACAACATGGCCACAAAGTGCACCAACCAAACAAGGCATGCACCCAAAAATAGCTAACACAGCCCAAAGACACACCCCCATGGTAAACTCCAAAACTACAAATCCCAGGTTCACACACACACACCACACCTGCTACCAATACCCCATCCTGACACACCCACAGACACCAGTATAAATCCAGCCCCCAACATACCACAATCCTTTGCAAAACTCCACAACTGAGGGGACATCCACCACAGATGACAGGAGAGGCAAATCTGCACAACACACACACATCACCACCACCACCACCACTTCCACACCTGCACCTCTAACACCTTTGCACAGCACACACCATACACATCACAACCACCACTACCACTTCCAAACCTGCACCCTAAACACCTTGACACATCACACACCATGTCACCACAGAGAATGCCCAAATTCACTGAGAGTGAGTTGAGGGTCATGGTCGATGAGATAATCAGGGTAGAACCACAATTGTTTGGTAACCAGGTCCAACAGACACCACTAGCAACAAGGACGCAAATGTGGAGAAGGATAGTAGAGAAGGTCAATGCAGTAGGGACCGTGCCACGCAATAGAGATGAAATCGTGAAGAGGTGGCACGATCTGAAGGCAGTGGTCAAAAAGAAGAGAGCCAAGAACCATGAGCTGGCTCACAGGACAGGCAGTGGCCCTCCCGTTCCACTCAAAACATTCACTGAATGGGAGGAGAAGGTGCTTGGCATTCTACATCCAGAGAGTCTCTCAGGAATACCCGGGGAGTGGAGGCTGGTAAGTACAAACAAATGCCTAACATCACACAAATGTACTGTCTTGCACTATTACAAAATAATACCTCCTAGGTTCAAATTCATTCATGTGCACAACACTCCCCCCAACACATCTCTCACAGATACAACAGACACTCCCCCTGAAGCCCCCCAAAGGTAGTTAGCAACATCACCATGGGTACATGTGTACATGCTGCCAGCACTACAACTCCCACCAGGCCCCCTTGTCCCACAGCTGAGCAGGATGGAGCACTGCCCCCACCCAGAAGCATGCCTCAGCCATTGTGTGCTACACCCTCACCTAACAGGTAGGTAGCCATCTTTACAGGGAGGTGGGTGGGTGTTTGGGAGGCCTGCACTACAACTCCCACCAGGCCCCCTTGTCCCACAGCTGAGCAGGATGGAGCACTGCCCCCACCCAGAAGCATGCCTCAGCCATTGTGTGCTTCACCCTCACCTAACAGGTAGGTAGCCATCTTTACAGGGAGGTGGGTGGGTGTTTGGGAGGCCTGCACTACAACTCCCACCAGGCCCCCTTGTCCCACAGCTGAGCAGGATGGAGCACTGCCCCCACCCAGAAGCATGCCTCAGCCATTGTGTGCTACACCCTCACCTAACAGGTAGGTAGCCATCTTTACAGGGAGGTGGGTGGGTGTTTGGGAGGCCTGCACTACAACTCCCACCAGGCCCCCTTGTCCCACAGCTGAGCAGGATGGAGCACTGCCCCCACCCAGAAGCATGCCTCAGCCATTGTGTGCTACACCCTCACCTAACAGGTAGGTAGCCATCTTTACAGGGAGGTGGGTGGGTGTTTGGGAGGCCTGCACTACAACTCCCACCAGGCCCCCTTGTCCCACAGCTGAGCAGGATGGAGCACTGCCCCCACCCAGAAGCATGCCTCAGCCATTGTGTGCTACACCCTCACCTAACAGGTAGGTAGCCATCTTTACAGGGATGTGGGTGGGTGTTTGGGAGGCCTGCACTACAACTCCCACCTGGCCCCCTTGTCCCACAGCTGAGCAGGATGGAGCACTGCCCCCACCCAGAAGCATGCCTCAGCCATTGTGTGCTACACCCTCACCTAACAGGTAGGTAGCCATCTTTACAGGGAGGTGGGTGGGTGTTTGGGAGGCCTGCACTACAACTCCCACCTGGCCCCCTTGTCCCACAGCTGAGCAGGATGTAGCCCTGCCCCCACCCAGAAGCATGCCTCAGCCATTGTGTGCTACACCTTCACCTAACAGGTAGGTAGCCATCTTTACAGGGAAGTGGGTGGGTATTTGGGAGGCCTGCACTACAACTCCCACCAGGCCCCCTTGGCCCACAGCTGAGCAGGATGTAGCCCTCCCCCACCCAGAAGCATGCCTCAGCCATTGTGTGCTTCACCCTCACCTAACAGGTAGGTAGCCATCTTTCCAGGGAGGTGGGTGGGTGTTTGGGAGGCTTGCACTACAACTCCCACCTGGCCCCCTTGTCCCACAGCTGAGCAGGATGTAGCACTGCCCCCACCCAGAAGCATGCCTCAGCCATTGTGTGCTACACCCTCACCTAACAGGTAGGTAGCCATCTTTACAGGGAGGTGGGTGGGTGTTTGGGAGGCCTGCACTACAACTCCCACCTGGCCCCCTTGTCCCACAGCTGAGCAGGATGTAGCACTGCCCCCACCCAGAAGCATGCCTCAGCCATTGTGTGCTACACCCTCACCTAACAGGTAGGTAGCCATCTTTACAGGGAGGTGGGTGGGTGTTTGGGAGGCCTGCACTACAACTCCCACCAGGCCCCCTTGGCCCACAGCTGAGCAGGATGTAGCCCTGCCCCCACCCAGAAGCATGCCTCAGCCATTGTGTGCTTCACCCTCACCTAACAGGTAGGTAGCCATCTTTACAGGGAGGTGGGTGGGTGTTTGGGAGGCCTGCACTACAACTCCCACCTGGCCCCCTTGTCCCACAGCTGAGCAGGATGTAGCACTGCCCCCACCCAGAAGCATGCCTCAGCCATTGTGTGCTACACCCTCACCTAACAGGTAGGTAGCCATCTTTACAGGGAGGTGGGTGGGTGTTTGGGAGGCCTGCACTACAACTCCCACCTGGCCCCCTTGTCCCACAGCTGAGCAGGATGGAGCACTAGTCCCACTCATAGGCATGTGACGTCTGTGCAGCCGCACATGACACCATGCCACTTAGTCCACAGTCACCAACACAAATAATGCAAAACAGTTGTGTTGTAGTCACCATGCACAAGTCTCTGTTCAAAATTGACCCACATTGTGTACACTGTGCCAGGCATCACACACTGCAACACTAACAACGATCATGCTGCCCTGCAGCAGTGTCTGGCCGTTTGTATGGCAAAGTGCAAATCACCCATGTCATACCACAGTGTTGCAATGTAAACAGTGGAAGTGCAGTGCACCCAAAAACTACACTGCAGCTGGGACTCACAATGCTAAACTAAGCACATCCCAAATGTCCTGCAACACACCCAGCTACCACAGTGCTGCACTGAATTGCAGAACAGCACCTTGTCTGAATTAAATTGTCAAAGGTGTCTTGTTTGGACCACCAATGTGTGTATGCATTGACAATGTTCACATCTCACACTGTCTGTCTGAACAGTGCTGGTATAGTCTGGCCCCAAAACCACACATTGTCTGCACAGGGCTGAGTACATCTCACACACACACCACTGTTGACCACAACATGTCAGTGTATGGATGCCCTGGAACAACTGCTTCACCAGTACTGTGCTCATGTTCTCAGGTCCACAAATACCATGAAACCATGACAGTGTGGAAATGTATGCTGGGTGAGATCTTCACCCTGCTGTATGTCACCACTGTGCTACGAGACTATACCCCTTGCCCTATTGTGCCTTCAAATGTCGGGGGAGTGAACCCCACAGCCAGATAGCTGGGACAACAGTGATGGGGGGCTATACCCCATGACCAAATGTAATCTGAAATCAATGGGTACAAAAAGCCACACACACATCATGCTCACCACACGCACATTCCATCCAAAGATTTCTACCAAGTCACATAGCCATGTCATTGCTCACCTTCACCTCAAACGGTAGTTAGCCATCTACACAGTGAGACGGTGTAGTGTGTTTGGCTATCCGTCCCACAAAATGCAACATGCATGCTGTTCCACCACTATGGAGGATGGGACACTACACCCCCAATAAGAAGCATGTGGCAGGCAATGTATGCTACCCACCCAACTCACAGGTAGGTAACCGCATCTCACAGGTCGGGGTGTGTGGGGCTGGGAAGCTTGCACAACAACTCACACGGGCCCACCTGACCGCCAGCACACAAGACCCATTACTTCCTGGCACCAACATGCATGTGTCAGTCATTGCAATGTACACTTCAAAAGAACTGGCATGTGGACATATCATGCTGACTTGTCCCACACTGGACCAAGATGGAAGCCCTCATCATACACACACAGAGAGGTCTCTCAAATACAAGGAAAACACAGCAAACACAACATATCAACAGCCACAACATGCAGCCAGATATGCATTTAAAAAAACATGTTGGCATAGGACACCAGGCCTCTCAATGCACAACTGCACACCCAGATAGTATTGGCAACTATAGTGTGCACACACCTAAGAAAATGAAACTGTGACAGCAACCAAAGTGTGAATGACTGAAACACATGTAGATGGAACTCCGAGCACAACCATGCACACCACTACATGCCATCTGACAGTAGCAGTGGTCCAGACCACCTAGGATCTAATTAAAGCAAACGTAAGCATGTCTGGAATTGCAAATACAGATATCTACACCACATTGAAAAGGTATGCATGAAACTACAATGGTCACTCACTGTGCAGAGCAAACCGCTGCAAGGGCTCTACAAGTGACACATACGCGTAAATGGATGACATATGATTGATCAATAACAGGATGCCAACATGAGACTGTCAATGTCAAAAAATTATATTGTGCATGTCATGTCTTGACAACTCCCAATATGGACAAGTAATGCATGTACCACAACAGCTTGTAATGCATCACTGGATGTCGGTCAATGCAAATTTGTACAGTGAACAACTGCTGGATGTACAAACAGTTGATGTAACACTGCTAACACAAACTTTGATGGGTGCAACACAATGACCATTTCTCATCTGACCCACAGGTGACCAAGAACTCACTGCAGAGGATGACACCACCCTGCAGAGCCAGTCCACCCCCGGAACAGAGACAACTGGATGAGGACTCCCTGGATTCCTTGGATGAGGAGCTCCACGCTGGCCCATCTGGTGTGGCAGGCCGCAACCAGTCCCAGGCACCCATTGTCCCCCCAACCACATCAGCTGCAGCCCCTGACCATCCTCTGACAGCTGCTGTCACGGCCTGTGTGTCAACCACTACCACCACCACCACCACAGCTGTCCGCAACACCCTCCCTGCCCCAGGGGTTGAGCAGCCCACCACATCGACTGCGGAGGCCAGGGAGAGGATGCAGCGGGCCAATGTGAGGACCGGACAGGACCGTGGCAGCAGTGCAGCTGGTCGGGACAGGGTCATGCAGAGGGGGACTGATCCTGGGACGGAAGCCCTGGGCCACATCGACAGAGTCCTTGGGGCCTACCAACAGGCCCAGGGACGAATGGGCCGGTTAGAGGAAGAATCTCGGGAGCACCTCCTGCTGCTGAGGTCCATGGACACACGCATGGGACAGATTGTGGACCTCTTGGGGCAGCTAGTGGCGGTTCTGAGGGACAGGCAAGCGCAACATTCTACCCCTCCGCCTCCCCCTGTTGGGCAGCAGGATGACACTTCATCATCCTCCCCTGCGTCCACAGAGGGGGTGAGTCCTCAGACACCACTGCCCCTGCAGCAGTGGCCCCTCCAGTCAAGCGCAAGAGGGGCCGTCCAAGGAAAGGCCAGGGGGACTCACGTGCCAAAGCACCTGCCAAACGCTAGTCCCCGAGCCAGCCATGATGGCAGACCACTGCACCACTGCATTGACCTTTTGGACTATCCTTCACCACACTGCCATGTGAATGGCATCTATCTGTTGGACTGGGTCTCCACATCATTGTGGGGACTACTCAAGTATCTCATCTACCATGACTGTCAACTCACTTCTTCAATTCCCCCTTCACATCTTCTCCACCCTCGCATGTCACAGTTGTAAATAAATACACCTTACACACATGTTGTTGTGTCTGCTCCGTCTTTAATACAGGATGTGCAACCTTCACCGTGTAGGACATGGTCCAGGGGAATGGAATGTAGGTAACAAGTGAGATGCTGAAGGGACCTAGGGAAAACCGCAGAACAAGAGTCACTTGTATGGGTGTGGCATTGCACACATCACACAACACTTGTCAACAAGGTACTCAGATCTACAAACTTTACACAGAGCAACAGTCACCATAGAGACATTCTGTATCACACTAACCAATCACACATACATTGGCAGGCAGCAATGAGTCAACACCAAGCTGCAGTCAGCAAGCTCACATACACCCACACAGCAACAGCAACACCATCAGACCATTTTGTCCCTTCTACATCGTCACTCACCTTCAAGTGAAGTAGCGGGTGATGAGCTGTCGACGCATGTCGACCCCTTCCTCCTCTCCACTGCCCTCGTCACTGGATCCGGGTTGATTTGCAGGCGGCGGCCTTGGCTGCTCATCATCGTCATCCAGGATCACGGGTATTGCCTTGCGAATGGCCAGGTTGTGGAGCATGCAGCATGCCACCACTATCTGACACACCTTCCCTGGCGAGTACATAAGGGCACCTCCAGTACGGTCCAGGCACCGAAATCTTGATTTTAGGAGACCAAATGTCCGTTCTATCACACGCCGTGTCCTCCCATGGGCATCATTGTATCGCACATCAGCTGGCGTGACGGGATTCCGCAATGGGCTCAGCAACCACGGGCGGTTCGGATATGCCGAGTCACCTGGGTGTGAGAGACACAGATTAACCTTGCAGTCCCAAAATGCAACACAACAGCATGTCACACACACACCACTCTAATCCACTATGCATACTCACCCACAAGCCATGCACGCTCAGGAAGCAGATTGGCCATCAGCTGAGGAACGATGCTGCTGCGCAAGATGTGGGCATCATGGGCTGAGCCGGGAAACTTGGCACACACCTGTGAGATGATCATGTCCGCCAGGCACACCACTTGAACATTTAACGAGTGTGAATGCTTCCTATTGCGGTAAACCTGTTCACGTGCCTGTGGTGGCACAAGCCCAACATGTGTGCAATCAATTGCACCAATGACATGGCGGATATGTCCAAGGGCATAGAAATCGCCCTTCACAGCCACCAACTCAGGCCCCTGGGAAAATGGATATATCTGTCTTTGTACAGCATCATGGCCGACAGGACATCCCTCAGCACCATGCTGAACATCGGCTGTGACATCCCGCCTGCACTTGCGACCGTGTGCTGGAATGAGCCTGTTGCAAAGAAATGCAGGCATGCCATCACCTTAGATGTTGCGGTGAAAGCTGTTGGATATGTCCGACGTGGCTGCAGGTGGGGCTCCAACATGGCACATAGGTTCTGCAGGGTTTGTCGGTCCAGCCTGAATTTGCGGATTATATCCTCATTCTCCATGTCTGCCAGGACTGTGAACGGACGATGGATATTGGGCCTCCTCCTCCTAGGACAGATCACAGTGCACAGATGTCAATGCAGAAGACCATGAAATGTGCATCACATCAATTTTTTCAACAGACACATTCCCAAGTCTTACAACATGCACCATTAACCGACAGGGCACTTCACAAGTAGGTACACATCAGGCACACTACTCGTACACCTGTCCTCTTACCAGCAGCAATTATCTGTGCACCCCTCCGGCTCATTCGCATGCACAGTGTGATATACTAACAGATATGTGTGCATACCTGTGAGTATGACCCCCAGCATATGTTACTAATTGCAATACTACACGAACACACCATGTTGCTGGCCCTGATACACCTACCAAAACAGGTTGCACATGGCACACTTCAACGACACACTGACCACCGGCTGAGCGTGGGGGACAATGTGCCAGTTGCTGATGCCCCTAGTTCAGAAAATGAGACGACAGTGTGCGTTACATTGCACACACAGACATTGACCATTATCTACATATGCTATGCAACACATTAACTGGACAGTCTACATTTCATTACACAGCACGTGACATGTGCGAGTGTATGTGCCCATGCAATGTACTGGCGACCCATATATGGTATGTGTTGGTGACGTGGAGTGACATGTCCCTTCTGTGCATTTGACCTCATGAGGACCCTTCAATTGTTGAGACACTGGGCACTGTACATGTTGGCCTATGCAGAGAGCTGGAGGACACGTTAGGTGCAGCACAGCTACTCCACAACTCCATTAACGCTCACTCCAGGCACTGTCTGGCAGACATATGGCGGTGCCTACCACCTGGCCCCTGTGGTGTGGCACCGCCCATAACCCAGGCACGATCGCGGGTGACACCGCCAGATATGTATGTGACAATGGCGGTCACCATGCACCGCTACCCAAATCACGGTCACTCCAGGCACTGTCTGGCAGACATATGGCGGTGCCTACCGCTTGACGACTGAGGTGTGGCACCGCCCATAACCCAGGCACGATCGCGGGTGACACCGCCAGATATGTATGTGACAATGGCGGTCACCATGCACCGCTACCCAAATCACGGTCACTCCAGGCACTGTCTGGCAGACATATGGCGGTGCCTACCGCTTGACGACTGAGGTGTGGCACCACCCATAACCCAGGCACGATGACGGGTGACACCGCCAGATATGTATGTGACAATGGCGGTCACCATTCACCGCTACCCAAATCACGGTCACTCCAGGCACTGTCTGGCAGACATATGGCGGTGCCTACCGCTTGACGACTGAGGTGTGGCACCGCCCATAACCCAGGCACGATCGCGGGTGACACCGCCAGATATGTATGTGACAATGGCGGTCACCATGCACCGCTACCCAAATCACGGTCACTCCAGGCACTGTCTGGCAGACATATGACGGTGCCTACCGCTTGACGACTGAGGTGTGGCACCGCCCATAACCCAGGCATGATCGCGGGTGACACCGCCAGATATGTATGTGACAATGGCGGTCACCATGCACCGCTACCCAAATCACGGTAACTCCAGGCACTGTCTGGCAGACATATGGCGGTGCCTACCGCCTGGCCCCTGAGGTGTGGCACCGGCATGGACCATGCCCTTGCAGCCAATGGGAAGCAGCCTCGCGGTAGCCTGATGCGAGTTTGAAAATCGCGGTAGGCGTGCACCACCCCCGCGGAGGCGGTCACTGGAGGCATTCAAAAGATGCACCACCGCGGTAGCGCGCACATGGACCCTACGGTGTGTCACCGGCATGGACCATGCCCTTGCAGCCAATGGGAAGCAGCCTCGCGGTAGTCTGATGCGAGTTTGAAAATCGCGGTAGGCGTGCACCACCCCGCGGAGGCGGTCACTGGAGGCATTCAAAAGATGCACCACTGCGGTAGCGCGCACATGAACCCTACGGTGTGTCACCGGCATGGACCATGCCCTTGCAGCCAATGGGAAGCAGCCTCGCGGTAGCCTGATGCGAGTTTGAACATCGCGGTAGGCATGCACCGCCACCGCGGAGGCGGACATTGGATGTATTTGAATGAGGCAGACCTGGTACACCAATTGCAGCACCCTGGGACCACTGACACAGCCCCAGGGGCCTATATATGTGTGGGAGGGTGCACCACATTCCCACAGCTACCAGGGACTGCTGACTGACAACCCTCCACCTGCTGCTGTTGCCTCAAGGGACTGCTGGCTGCCACCCTGCACCTGCTGCTGCTGCCTCAAGGGACTGCTGGCTGCCACCCTCCACCTGCTGCCTCAAGGGACTGCTGGCTGCCACCCTCCACCTGCTGCCTCAAGGGACTGCTGGCTGCCACCCTCCACCTGCTGCTGCTGCCTCGAGGGACTGCTGGCTGCCACCCTCCACCTGCTGCCTCAAGGGACTGCTGGCTGCCACCCTCCACCTGCTGCCTCAAGGGACTGCTGGCTGCCACCCTCCACCTGCTGCCTCAAGGGACTGCTGGCTGCCACCCTCAACGTGCTGCTGCTGCCACATGTCCATTGTGATGTCGAGGACTCAGAAGATCCGTGCCAGTCCCTTCACCAGTGAGGAGCTTGAGGTCCTGGTAGACGGGGTGCTTGCACAATACCCAAGGCTTTATGGCGGCCCTAATGTCGTGGTAACTTTCCCAGACTGTGAGTGAGAGTGCAGGGTGTGCACACGTGGGGTGGAGGTGCTTCGGTATGTGTCAGTGGTTGTGGGGCTCTGACATGCACTGCCTATCATGTTTACTACAGCGGGAAGGGCTTGGTGGGCTCTTTCACACGTTACCCTGCATGCCTATCCTGAGTAGAGGGACATGTCCTGTGGTGTCAGCCATACAGTGCAGCTGCATTTTGGTGATGCAGGAGTCTGGCCAGTTATCGTTTGTGTGAATGGCTGTGTTGCTCCCAATTAACCCACTCAGTGTCAGTCCACCTGCCCTGCACAGTCCCCGTCGAATGCCACATGTCCACATCACTGCATGTACAGTGTGTTCCATGTGTGTTTGGGTCACGCCTCTTCATCTAAGTCCCATCTCTGCCATGTAGATTGCACAGGAGCAGGCATGGGAGAAGGGTGTGTGTATGACAGTTGTTGTCACTCTATGTGAGTTCCAGGACACAGTGAGGCTTTCACAGGGCTAGGACACTTAGGAATGCGCAGTGTTGGACACAGTGAGTCCAACAACAAGACACATGTTTTGCTATCTTCTCTATGTGTAGTTGTAGGTAACTGCAGACAGTAGCTGCAGCCAGACTACACGTTGCTTGCTGTGTTGGTATCCTGCATGTGAATGGGATGTGGAGGTACTGTGTCCACCATCGAACATGCATGCCTGTACGTCTGATTGACCAATGACATTGCACCATGTTCAGAGCAATTGTTGGCTATGTGACAGTTGTAGCTGGAGTTTTGGATGAGTCACTGTCGTGCTACTGCATTTTCGTTGTGTTGTCATTGTGCACTGTGTCACTGGAACCTCACCCCTCTTGTCTCCCATGCCTGCAGCTGAAGGTCCACCAGCGTAAAGCCGTGTGGAGGGCCAGTGCCTCCAGAGTCCGGGATCTGGGTGTGTCAAACCGAAGGCGCACCCACTGTCATAAAAGGTGGGACGACATCTGCCGGCTGAGCAAGAACGTGGCCGAGATGACGCTGGGGCTGCTCCCTCGGACTGGCAGGTTGGCTAGGCGCAGCATGACACCACTAATGGCCCGCATCCTGGCTGTCACACAACCTGAGCTGGACAGACGACTGAAGGAGCATCAGCAGCGAGCCAGGGGTGAGTATGTGTTGCAGGCTGCCTTTGGCTGGGAGTGGGTGCATGTGTCTACAGAGTGTGCAAATTGTCAGCTGTGTGACGTTGGTTGTGTGGTGCAATGTTTTGGGAGTGGCCTCTGTGCTGGGTGTATGTGCCATGCTGTTGCCCAAACGGTGCTTCATGAAGTGAGTTTTAGCACTGTGCATCTCTCTTACATTTGGAGTTGTGGCCTTCAGGTACCTTCTGCTGTGGGGTAGTGTGTGCATTCAGATGGATGGGAATGCCAGTGTGCCAACTGTGAATGTGTTTCAATGAATGCGTGCAATTCCAGACCTCAGATGTCTGCCAGTCAGACATCTGAGGCCAATGTGCAACAGTAGATGTGCCCATGGACTCGATATGGTGGGTGGCATGTGTGCAGGGTCATTGTGGGCTGGTATATTGTAGTCTGTGTGGTCCCCTACTGCTCCACACATGTAGGTGATGTGCACCATGTTGTGGTGTTCATCCTTGCCAACATCAGGACAGTGTGTGTGCACAGGCCATTTTGGGGCTGTGTCTGATGTGAGCCAATTGCAGGATGGTGTGCTGTGTGAGTCACCTGGGGCACTCATGGCAGGATGTGTGGCGGACATGCACCGTTGTGTTGAAATTTTGGGTGGCAAGATATATGTGTGCACAGGGTGGCATGCAATGTGCTGCACACCTCTTTCTAGGATGCAGATGTATAGGCACGTGTTAGTTCTGTTGATGCCACTCATCTCACAGTACTTCTCTCTCCTATGCAGCAGCTCCCGTATGTGCAGAGGGAGAGGGGACGGACACCAGTGGTGAGGCTTCCAGTGCAACAGCCGCACCGGAGAAGACTGACACAGATGTGACCAGCGCCGAGGAGGGGGGACAGGAGTCTGCGAGAGGATTCACAGCCGGAGACACAAAGCTTTACCTCATCTGACGCCAGCGGTGACACATCCATGTTGGGGGGTACAGGGAACAGGGACTCGGCCTCCTCTTCCGCCACACAGCGTCCAGTGCCCAGCCTCCCTTCAACCTCCACTGGTGCTGCCCATGTCCGCACGAGTAGGAAGGGAAGAGTCACCTTCACCCCAGGCACAGCTGTCCCAGCCCATGTCAGCCATGCTGCCCTCAGTGCAGAAGCAGTCGAGCTATTGCGCCAGCTGTGTGTGGGACAGACAGCACTTCTCAATGCCTTCCAAGAGCACGACAAAAAGTTGGGGCAGGTTATAGCTTTCATGGAGGGCTTACATTCCGACGTAGGTGGGCTACACCGGACTGTGCAGTCCTTCTCATCAACTGTGACAGCAGCCCTGCAACAGGCACATAGTCAGGGAGCGGCTCCCAGCACTCGGTCTGGCCCCGTGTCACTGTGCACCTCTGACGACAGTGACAATGCTCAATGGACCCCAAAGTCCCGATACAGAACCCGCAGCACACAGGAGCAGCAGCAGCCCAAGCGTACTAGGGCGCAGACACCATCCCCACATAAGAGTAAGGCCACCCCAGAGCGCAGAGAGAAAAGCCCATCAGGCGACAGCAAGGGCCACAAAGCAAAGAAAAAAGCATCAGGGTCACAGGCCTCACCTTCCTCCCCTGCCAAAGACTCCCCTGTCCCAAAGACGTCTCGCAGAGGCAAAAAGACAGTTTCCACACCCACTGAGAAGGTGTTGTCTGCAAACATTACACAGGATGAGGGCCCCATGGATAATCCATCCTTGACCTCCACTCCCATCCCAAGCCCTGTGAAGCCAGCATGGGAGGACACTGTAGGGGGCAAAGCTGGTGGACAGAGGGAGGCAGGGCGGCGGCAAACACCAGGCAAGCGCACAGCAGGATCCAGCATATCCCCAGAGGGAGGGTCACCATCCACACCAGAATCAGCTTTGGTGTTGGGGTCACCTGTTGTGTCTGCCCCAGTTCCCCTCAATCCCCAGACAGGGAAGCCTTTCAGGATCCCCAAGAAGTGGAGAGGCACCCCTCCACAATCTCCGGCACACACTGTGTCTCACCAGGGCATGAGTCCACCTCCCCGGGCCACCACCCCACCTGGTCCAAGCAGCCCCCCAGCTACCACATGCACAGTTGGCTCTTCCACAGTTGTTACTCCCACTGCCCAGGGCAGTCCTCCAACTGACCCCAACACACAGTCAGCTCCAAGTCCGACAGACAGCCCCATCTGAGTGGTGGTCACCCTCACACACCTGTCTGTCCACAGGGGTGCGTGTGATGCCCATTGTCAGGCCCATTACTCTGTTGCTGGGCATGGCATGGTAGAGTTGCATACATTCCCTGTGTAGCTTCTGATGTCACTACTCTGCACAATGTCTTTGCCTTTTTGTTCACTGCTGTTTGCCCCTTGCCTGTGCAGCATCTCATGTACCGCACCTGCACTTTGGACTGGCCACTGGCCTTGCTGTTCACTGCTGTTTGCCCCTTGCCTGTGCAGCTTCTGATGTAACTACTCTGCACATTGTACTTGCCTTGTGTTTCACTGCTGTTTGCCCCTTGCCTGTGCAGGATCTCATGTACCTCACCTGCACATTGGACTGGCCACTGGCCTTGCTGTTCACTGCTGTGTGCCCCCTGCCTGTGCAGCTTCTCATGGACTTAATCTGCACATTGGACTGGCCACTGGCCTTGCTGTTCACTGCTGTGTGCCCCCTGCCTGTGCAGCTTCTCATGTACCTCACCTGCACATTAGACTGGCCACTGGCCTTGCTGTTCACTGCTGTTTGCCCCTTGCCTGTGCAGCTTCTGATGTAACTACTCTGCACATTGTACTTGCCTTGTGTTTCACTGCTGTTTGCCCCTTGCCTGTGCAGGATCTCATGTACCTCACCTGCACTTTGGACTGGCCACTGGCCTTGCTGTTCACTGCTGTTTGCCCCTTGCCTGTGCAGGATCTCATGTACCTCACCTGCACTGTGTCCTGGCCACTGGCCTTGCTGTTCACTGCTGTTTGCCCCTTGCCTATGCAGCTTCTCATGGACTCACTCTGCACTTTGTCCTGCCCACTGGCCTTGTCATTCACTGCTGTGTGCCCCCTGCCTGTGCAGCTTCTCATGGACTTAATCTGCACATTGGACTGGCCACTGGCCTTGCTGTTCACTGCTGTGTGCCCCCTGCCTGTGCAGCTTCTCATGTACCTCACCTGCACATTGGACTGGCCACTGGCCTTGCTGTTCACTGCTGTGTGCCCCTTGCCTGCGCAGCTTCTCATGTACCTCACCTGCACTGTGTCCTGGCCACTGGCCTTGCTGTTCACTGCTGGTTGCCCCTTGCCTGTGCAGCATCTCATGTACCTCACCTGCACTTTGGACTGGCCACTGGCCTTGCTGTTCACTGCTGTTTGCCCCTTGCCTGTGCAGCTTCTCATGTACCTCACCTGCACTGTGTCCTGGCCACTGGCCTTGCTGTTCACTGCTGTGTGCCCCCTGCCTGTGCAGCTTCTCATGGACTTAATCTGCACATTGGACTGGCCACTGGCCTTGCTGTTCACTGCTGTGTGCCCCCTGCCTGTGCAGCTTCTCATGTACCTCACCTGCACATTGGACTGGCCACTGGCCTTGCTGTTCACTGCTGTTTGCCCCTTGCCTGTGCAGCTTCTGATGTAACTACTCTGCACATTGTACTTGCCTTGTGTTTCACTGCTGTTTGCACCTTGCCTGTGCAGGATCTCATGTACCTCACCTGCACTTTGGACTGGCCACTGGCCTTGCTGTTCACTGCTGTTTGCCCCTTGCCTGTGCAGCTTCTGATGTAACTACTCTGCACATTGTACTTGCCTTGTGTTTCACTGCTGTTTGCCCCTTGCCTGTGCAGCTTCTCATGTACCTCACCTGCACTGTGTCCTGGCCACTGGCCTTGCTGTTCACTGCTGGTTGCCCCTTGCCTGTGCAGCTTCTGATGTTACTACTCTGCACATTGTACTTGCCTTGTGTTTCACTGCTGTTTGCCCCCTGCCTGTGCAGCTTTTCATGTAAATACTGTGCATATTGAAATGCCCACTGGCTTTGCTGTTGCCCAAATTTGTTGTCTCTATATGCAAATTGTGAATAAACACAGTTGGTCCTGCAGTGAGTTGTGTCAGTGTCCTTCCTGAATAAAGTTGTTTCTGTGTGTGCATAGTTTACTGTGTCACAGGCTCAGTATGCCACTTCAACATTGCCAATGGGTTGTGTCACATTTCATTTTTTTTGCAGGGGTGGGAGGCACTTCATTTCCCCATGACTGTGATACTTATGGGTGCAGTGCAGGTGGTTGGCAATGAAATCTTGTAGTCATCTTCCTTCTTGGCTCATGTTATCTATGGTGGACACATGTCAGGTTTGTGGGCAATGGCAGCACAGGGTGGGAGTTTGGGCACAGGCTTACAGGCAGGCAGGCCAGGGTCATGGGGTCTGTGTGAGCTTCCTTTCTGTGTGCCAATCAGTGTTGGTGTATGGACATCTTGTGGTGATGAGTTATCCAGGTCCCATGGCTTACTTCCAATGTGTGCACTTGGGTGGTGGAGAAGTGTATGGTGTGAAGGGGGTGACTTGGTTGTGACTGTGGATGTGTGTGCACCTGTATTGTCAACTACTGCCATGTGTGACCCTGGAGTGGTGTGCCTGTATGTGTACTTGTTTAGCCCTGTGGTTGTGTTTTGTGCACATGGCAGTATTGTGTGTTGCTGTTGTGGGAGGAGGTATGTGTGACATATCCTACTTGTGCTTGGCTGTCATGTAGTGTGTCACTGTGTGTTGTGCAGCAGACATTGTCTTGTCCAGTATTTGGATGCCTATGTGTGGCTGGTCAGTGTTTGAGTTCAGGGCCTTCCTTACATCCCTGTGCCTATACATGGGTGTCCTTGCTGTCTCCAGGAGTTGTTGCATTGGGGTGACCGTGGTTTGTGTTGACTGACTGTGTCAGCCATGTGTGCTGTGATGGGCTGTGTGTGTTCTCACATGTGTCTTGTCTTGCATGAGCATCACACATGCTTGATGGTTGTGTCACTGCCCTTCCATTTGTGGGCACCTCACTTTGGCTTTCCTATATGTTGTCCTCCATTACTGCTGGCATGTGGTGTGTGTATGTAGCTGTGAGTCAGGGTGGTGTGTGTGTGACTTGTCAGGTAGTGTGTGCAGTGAAGTGTTTGGTCCTCATCTGTGTGTGTGTACATTTTGTGCCTGGCCTTAGTGTTCTTGGCTTGTGTGTGATGTTGTTGTGGTGTGTGAGTTGGCTGGGGCCTGGGCTTCTGTGCTATGTGTTCCTTTGCAAAGGGTCCTGCTGTGGCTGTATATGCAGTTGTTGGGACGTGGGGCATGGTGTGTGTAGGAGAGTAGGATCTGCTTCACATGGGTACCCCCACTTTTTGCTGATGCTTCACTGTTTTTCGACATTAGTCTGGCTGGGGCCCTGCTAATCAAAACCCCAGCCTAGCTGCTTCCTCTCTAAAATGGTTTCTATGTGCCTTAGGCACATCACTGATTGGGATCTGGAGTGCCCTTATAAGTCCCTAGTATATGGTATACTATGTACCAAGGGCATAGGTACCTCAGAGGCCTGCCAGGGGCTGCAGCATGTATTATGCCACCCCTGGAAGGCCATCCAAACTGACACCACAGGTCTGCTACTGCAGCCTGGGTAAGGTGGTGCATGCACCCCTTACTGTGATATAGGTTACCTATATCACTAAATGCATACACACATATAAACCTATAAGTCACTCCTAAGGCAGGCCTTATCAATCCTAAAGGCAGAGTGCATGGTTCCTATGTGAGAGGGTGCCCCTGCATGAGCAGGGCCCCTCTGCAGCGTTCGGAGACCATCTCTGATGCTGTTTGTAGTGCAGCCTGACCATATACTCTTAAGCGCATTATATCCTCGCGGTAAAATGCTAACTTTGGAATGGCTGCACCTAAACATGTCGTGTTTGGTGTCAAACATCTTGGAATACTACCCCCCCGCCAAACCTAGCGGCGGGGGTAGCATTCCACCCTTCTAGAGGGAAAGACATGTTAACTCTGACTAGTCCGGTAACTTCTTTCCAGAGCCCTGGCATCACAAAATGGATGCTGCTGCCACAGACACGAGTCTGGCCTCCTGCTGCTGGACGAAACTCCGGCAGGGGAGGCCTGGACAACAGGTTTCCTGTCCCAGGGAGGTGTGACCACCTCCCCAGACAGGATAATGTGTATTGGGGCTGGGCGGGAGCACTTTCGGGTGCTTTGAAGTCCTGCACTGGGGGCACATTTGGTGTCCCTGTGCATACCCCAGTTCAAACCGGATCAGGGGCTTGCAGCCCCTGCTTTGGCGCGAGCTGGACAAAGGGAAAGGGGTGTAGCCACCCCTCTGCCCTGACCCACCCATAGGTGGGGCCACAGAGTAGTCCAACCCCTATCTTTAGTATAAAGATAGGAACCCAGTCCTTAGGACTTTAGATTATCCCTGGATGAAACTCTGAAACTGAATCCTGGACCTTCGACGCTCTACTCACGATTAGAGGACAGAAGAATCTCCCTTGGGGTCAAGGAGTGACTCCCCTGCTTGGCAGGCACCAAAGAAGCATCTGTCCGGTTCGCATTTCTGAAGCTCCCGTCGGACGCCGAAGTCATCGCATCACCAGAGGTGGATTCTCAGACTTCCCCGAGGCTACCCTGAGTTCCCAGCAAAGCTGAGGCCCGTGGCTATCGTGGGTGACTTGAGACCGTGACCCCTGGACACCGAGCACATTTGCAAGTGCATCCTCTTCTGGGTCTCCCAAGAAGTCGTGCTTTAGGCTCCGAGTAGCCCTAGCCTCCAGCACCAACTGCACCAAAGATCACTGGCCCCAACTCCACGAGTGTCCTGTAAGCCAGATCCACGTGCGGCGTCACGAGGCTCCTTCGCGGTCGCTAGCCCGTTGGCTAGTAGCCCTTAACGAAGGCCAATCCTTTTTTAACTTGGCATCCTGGTTGCTCCAGGCTTGCCCTCACTTACCCTCGCTGGGTGAGTTCCACAGACCTTGTTGGTCTGCACCATCGACGATCTACATCTTCACCGAGACTTGCCGTTGCCAAGGCTTGTTGGGTCCAATCCGGTCGCCGACACCTCAGCACTCGACAGACATTGTGTACCAGCCCGAATCCTGCTCCTGGTTGCCGACAACGCCTCCTGGACCTCGTGGCTGAAGAGTCAAGATGACCGTCAACGCACCTGAAGCACTCAACATCGGTGGGCATCTGTCCATCGCCTTCCTGGTCACTGGCTAGTGACCCAGACTCTGTCCCCTCTGCTTTCAGGTTCTTCAGGACTCCGATCCACTCTTGGATCCACCCGGACACTTTTCTCTTGGTCGCCAGCAGCACTTTGCAGCAGATCGCCATTCGAATCGACGACGAAACCCGACCCCGAAAGGCACCTATGCACCCGGCTTCCCGGGGTGAGGTAACACGAGTACTCCGGTGCTCCCATGGGTAGAGACTCTTCAAAGTCCTAGATCTCAAAGGGTTTCGTCCAAGTCCTCTTTTAAGTGTCCCTTTTCTCTAATTTCCCGATCACGACTTTCTCCATAGAAGTCAACGGCGTATCGCGGTTGTGTATATACACTGCACGCGTCTCCCGTGGGTCCCCTGTGTCACTACCTTGGGTGGTTCCTTGTGGTCCAAGCACTTCTAGAGGCTCTAGGCCTAGTGTCTAGTTCAGTCGTGGTTCTTATACCACTTTATTGGTATATGGTTTGGTACGCCCCTAGGGCCCAAACGTGTATTTGTGCTATTACTGTGTTTAAATATCTTCTAACTTATGTATTTCGAACTCTAGCCTCATAAAGAGACTAGAGGGGTGTGTTTAGCAATAAATACATATATTTTGAATATATACCTGGTGTGGTGCTCTTTCATTTGATCACTCAAGAGATTATAGACTGGTAAAACAAGCTGCTTTACATTCCTTCAAGACTTAGCCTGAAGGCTGCTCTCCATAGCTACCACTAGGATAGCTTTCAATAAGGTTGTCTTTAACCTATCTCCAATAAGGGGTTGTTTGGACTGGTGCAAGGTGCCCACTATAATTAGTGGACAGCATATACCAGGCCAACTTCTCACATTGGTGTGCAGCGTGTGGGATTCCAGCTTGCTATTGTTTTACCAGATAATCTCAATTGAATTGATCAACTGAAAACCACTAAAGGTACCTAAGGTACATATAATTTAAGCTTAGAATACAGTAAGTTCTACTGAACTTAGAGTTGTGTGTTAAGGGATAGCACAACCCTTTCTACAACTCAAGAGAGTTTAGTAGGCCACACTAGAGTAGGTAGTGCATACACCACACCACACTAGTAATGTCTTTAAGGGCTGGATCCAAAGAATCCTTGCAGGAAGCCATTGAGCTTCCACCCTCCAAGTATGATACACTCCCATTCTTGGAATTGAGAGCTTTATGCAACTTGAGAAAAATAAGGACAGGCCAAAGCCCCACCACCCAACACCTCAAGGAGTTGTTGGTGGCTTATGACCTTAGTAAGCCCTTGGGGACTGAAGGGGTAGGAGCTGAGGGTGGGGCAGAAGATGAGGAAGGGACCAGGGGTACCAGTACCCCCAGCCCCCCTCTGAAACTGGCCAGGAGGGTGACAATGACCCTGACCTGGATAATCCAACCCCTCCTGAGGAGGAGGAAGAGGAGGATCAGAATGATGCACCCTTTGTCCCCCAGGAAGGATTGTGAGTGTGCCCAGAAGGTCTAGATCTTCTTCTCAGGAGTCTAACCACTCTGGCACCTCAATAGGGAGCTCTGTCTCATCTCATAGGAGGGAATCCTCTCATGAGAGAAGAAAGAGGCTGGTTCAATATGAGGAAGCTCAGCTTGAACTCAAAAAGAAGCAACTAGCCATAGACAGGGAGTCCCTAGATCTCTTTAGAGAGAGAAGAAAGTTGGGACTAGAGTCCCATGGTGGCAGCCAAATCCCTAGAGATAGGGAAAGGTCCTATGACCATAGGAACCTGAGCAAGATTGTCCCTCCCTATCAGAATGGGGATGACATCCACAAGTGGATAACTGCTCTAGAGAGGGCCTGTAAGGTACAGAAGGTCCCTCGGGAGCAGTGGGCAGCAATCTTGTGGCTCTCCTTTGCTGACAAAGGTAGAGATAAGCTCCTCACTGTTAGAGAGGAGGATGCTGATAATTACAAGGTCTTGAAGAGTGCTCTTATTGATGGGTTTGGCCTAACCACTGAACAGTACAGGTTGAAGTTCAGAGATACCCAAAAAGCACAGACTCAAGACTGGGTAGACTATGTGGATTGTTCTGCCAAGGCTCTGGAAGGCTGGTTGATGGGCAGTAAGGTGTGTGACTTCTCAGGATTGTACAATCTGATAATGAGGGAGCAGATTCTTAATAACTGTCAAAATCAGCTGTTGCATCAATACCTGGTAGACTCTGATCTGACCTCTCCCCAAGAATTGGGAAAGAAGGCAGACAAATGGGTCAGAACCAGGGTGAAGCAGAAGGTACAGAACCAAGGTGGGGAAACCAAGGAGCAAGATGCTAAGAACTCTGACAAGGGTGGGGAGAAGGGTAAAGATCAAAAGTCTTCATCAGGCCCCCAAAAATCTTCTTCTGGTGGGGATTCACAGTCTACCAAAGGGAAAGGCCAAAGAAAACCATGGTGCAAGGTCTGTAAGCAAAAGACCCACTGGACCAGTGATTGCACCAAGTCCAAAGACTCCAGTCCAGCACCCACCAATGCCCCTAAGGCACCTGTTCCCCCTAGTACAGTTGGTGGGAGTGCTCCAGCCAAGGGTTTAGTAGGGTTCACCCTGGGTACTGAGTTGGGCTCTGACCTAGTCAGAGAACTGACTCAGGCTGTGTTAGTCTGTGATGGAGGCATGGATGTGACCTCCACTGTGAGTCCCAGTAATCTGGGCAAGTACAGACAACAGCCTTTAATCAATGGACGTGAGGCTTTGGCATTTAGGGACACATGGGCAAGTGTCACAATGGTGACACAAGACCTTGTGAATCCTGGGCAAGTTATACTTCGTGAGATGTACCAAGTGACCAATGCTAGCAATGTCAGAACAGACCATACTCTGGCAGTTGTTAACTTCTCCTGGGGAGGGGTAACTGGCCTTAAGAAGGTTGTGGTGAGTGCAAACCTACCAGTCGAATGCTTGCTTGGCAATGACTTAGAGACTTC
Source organism: Calotriton arnoldi (assembly GCA_963921515.1). Classification (NCBI taxonomy): domain Eukaryota; kingdom Metazoa; phylum Chordata; class Amphibia; order Caudata; family Salamandridae; genus Calotriton; species Calotriton arnoldi. Next base: position 210,226 of record CAWUFW010018531.1, read on the forward strand.
TGCTTGGGCAGAAGTGGAGCTCAGGACCCATGCAGAAATGCTGGGGATCCCTGCAGATGTGTTTGCTGTGACCGGGTCACAAGCCAAAATGTCTAGCACTGAACAGGCCTTGGATTCTGGAAGAATGGACCAAGTGCCTTCCAAGAGGAGGAGTAGTAGGGTTAAGGCAGTGCCTTCCCCTTGGCTCAGGAGGAAGATCAGTCCCTTGAGGGGGATGATCTCAGCCCTGAAGAAGGAACTGTCCCAGAGGAACTTGAACCTGACCAGGTTGAGTTCTTGGGGACAGGGGGACCTTCTAGGGCAGATCTGAGCCAGGAGCAGCAGAGCTGCCCCTCCCTTGAACCCCTCAGACAGCAAGCTGCTGCTGAGGCTGCTGGGAAAGCTAGTGGTCCCCATACAGTGTATTGGGATGATGGACTCCTGTACTCAGAGAGTAGAGACCCCAAGCCTGGTGCTACCAGGAGGTTGGTTATACCTCTGAAGTTCAGGGGCTTCCTATTGACCCTAGCCCATGATATTCCCTTAGCAGGTCACCTGGGCCAGAACAAGACTTGGGACAGAATTGTCCCTCACTTTCACTGGCCCCACATGTCTGAAGACAGCAAGGAGTTTTGTCGCTCCTGTGTAACCTGCCAAGCCAGTGGCAAGGCAGGTGGCACTACAAAGGCCCCCTGATACCACTACCTGTGGTGGGGGTGCCCTTTGAAAGGGTAGGGATTGACATTGTTGGTCCCATGGATCCCCAAACAGCCTCTGGGCACAGGTTTATCCTGGTGGTAGTGGATCATGCCACCAGGTACCCAGAAGCTATTCCCCTCAGGACCACTACAGCACCTGTGGTGTCAAGGGCCCTCCTGGGAATCTTCTCAAGAGTGGGCTTTCCTAAGGAGGTAGTATCAGACAGGGGTGCTAACTTCATGTCTGGGTACTTAAAAGCAATGTGGAAGGAGTGTGGAGTGACTTATAAGTTCACCACACCCTATCACCCACAATGCAATGGTTTAGTTGAGAGATTCAACAAAACCTTGAAGGGCATGATTAAAGGGCTCCCAGAAAAGCTTAGGCGTAGATGGGACATACTCTTGCCCTGCCTTTTATTCGCATATAGGGAGGTGCCTCAGAAGGGGGTTGGTTACAGCCCTTTTGAACTTCTGTTTGGCCACCCTGTGAGGGGTCCACTGTGCTTGGTGAAGGAAGGATGGGAGTTACCTCTCAAGCCCCCAAAGCAAGATATAGTGGACTGTGTACTTGGTCTCCGCTCCAGGATGGCTGAGTACATGAAAAAGGCAACCAAAAACCTTGAGGCTAGCCAGGAACTTCAAAAGGCCTGGCATGACCAAAAGGCTGTTCTCACTGTTTACCAGCCAGGACAGAAGGTGTGGGTGTTGGAGCCAGTGGCCCCAGCAGCTCTCCAAGACAAATGGAGTGGACCCCACACTATTGTTGAGCAGAAGGGTGAGGTCACTTACTTAGTAGACCTAGGAACACCCAGGAGTCCCCACAGGGTTCTCCATGTCAACAGGTTAAAACCATATGTGGACAGGGCAGACATGGGCTTGCTCATGGCTACTGATGAAGGGCAGGAGGAAGAGAGTGACCCACTCCCTGACCTGCTCTCACAGAACCCTGACGATGGGTCAGTTGATGGTGCAGCCTTGGCAGGCAGCCTCACTACCCAGCAACAAACTGATTGCAGGCAAGTCCTCAATCAGTTTAGACATATGTTTTCACTGACACCCAGTCAGACCACCTGGTGCACTCATGAAGTGGACACTGGGGACAGTCTGCCTATTAAAAACAAGATTTATAGGCAACCTGACCATGTCAGGGACTGTATCAGGACTGAAGTCCAGAAAATGTTGGAATTGGGAGTTATTGAACCCTCAGATAGCCCTTGGGCTAGTCCAGTGGTCCTTGTACCAAAACCTCACACCAGTGGTGGAAAAAGAGAGATGAGGTTTTGTGTGGACTACAGGGGTCTCAATGCAGTCACTAGGACTGATGCCCATCCAATACCCAGGGCAGATGAGCTCATAGATACTTTGGCCTCTGCCAAATATCTCAGCACATTTGACCTAACAGCTGGCTACTGGCAGATCAGACTAGCTGATACTGCAAAGCCCAAAACAGCATTCTCAACCCCTAGTGGGCATTATCAATTTGTGGTAATGCCCTTTGGTCTGAAGAATGCACCTGCCACTTTCCAGAGGTTGGTGAATACAGTTCTCACAGGACTGGAAGCCTATAGTGCAGCATATCTAGATGATATTGCTGTCTTTAGCTCCACCTGGGAGGATCACCTGGTCCACCTCAGGAATGTTTTACAGGCCCTGCAAAAGGCAGGCCTGACTATCAAGGCCACTAAGTGCCAGATAGGGCAGAGTCAGGTTGTGTACCTGGGCCACCTTGTGGGTGGAGGCCAGGTTCAACCTTTGCAGAGCAAGATCCAGACCATCATGGACTGGACTGCTCCCACTACCCAGACTCAGGTGAGAGCCTTCTTAGGCCTGACTGGGTACTATAGGAGATTTGTCAAGGGGTATGGATCAATAGTGACACCCCTGAATGACTTAACTTCTAAGAAAATGCCCAAAAGGTTCAGTGGACAGTTAGCTGTCAAAAGGCATTTGATGACCTGAAGCAGGCCATGTGCACAGCTCCCATTCTGCAGAGTCCTGATTACTCCAAGAAGTTCATTGTTCAAACTGATGCATCTGAATTGGGGGTAGGGGCTGTACTGTCACAATTGAATGAAGAAGGTCAGGATCAGCCAGTAGCTTTCATTAGCAGAAGGCTGACCCCTAGAGAGAAACGTTGGTCAGCCATAGAGAGGGAGGCCTTTGCTGTGGTCTGGGCTCTGAAGAAGTTGAGGCCATACTTGTTTGGTACACACTTCCTGGTTCAGACAGACCATAAGCCCCTCTTATGGCTAAAACAAATGAAGGGTGAAAACCCCAAACTGCTTAGGTGGTCCATTTCCCTACAGGGGATGGACTTTACAGTGGAACATAGGCCTGGGAGTAACCATGCGAATGCAGATGGACTCTCTAGGTATTTCCACTTAGAACATGAAGACTTAACTGGGCAAGGTTAGTTTAATGTCCCTACGTTTGGGGGGGTTGTGTAGGAGAGTAGGATCTGCTTCACATGGGTACCCCCACTTTTTGCTGATGCTTCACTGTTTTTCGACATTAGTCTGGCTTGGGCCCTGCTAATCAGAACCCCAGCCTAGCTGCTTCCTCTCTAAAATGGTTTCCATGTGCCTTAGGCACATCACTGATTGGGATCTGGAGTGCCCTTATAAGTCCCTAGTATATGGTATACTATGTACCAAGGGCATAGGTACCTCAGAGGCCTGCCAGGGGCTGCAGCATGTATTATGCCACCCCTGGAAGGCCATCCAAACTGACACCACAGGTCTGCTACTGCAGCCTGGGTAAGGTGGTGCATGCACTCCTTACTGTGATATAGGTTACCTATATCACTAAATGCATACACACATATAAACCTATAAGTCACTCCTAAGGCAGGCCTTATCAATCCTAAAGGCAGAGTGCATGGTTCCTATGTGAGAGGGTGCCCCTGCATGAGCAGGGCCCCTCTGCAGCGTTCGGAGACCATCTCTGATGCTGTTTGTAGTGCAGCCTGACCATATACTCTTAAGCGCATTATATCCTCGCGGTAAAATGCTAACTTTGGAATGGCTGCACCTAAACATGTCGTGTTTGGTGTCAAACATCTTGGAATACTACCCCCCCGCCAATCCTGGTGGCGGGGTTAGCATTCCACCCTTCTAGAGGGAAAGACATGTTAACTCTGACTAGTCCGGTAACTTCTTTCCAGAGCCCTGGCATCACAAAATGGATGCTGCTGCCACGGACACGAGTCTGGCCTCCTGCTGCTGGACGAAACTCCGGCAGGGGAGGCCTGGACAATAGGTTTCCTGTCCCAGGGAGGTGTGACCACCTCCCCAGACAGGATAATGTGTATTGGGGCTGGGCGGGAGCACTTTCGGGTGCTTTGAAGTCCTGCACTGGGGGCACATTTGGTGTCCCTGTGCATACCCCAGTTCAAACCGGATCAGGGGCTTGCAGCCCCTGCTTTGGCGCGAACTTGACAAAGGGAAAGGGGTGTAGCCACCCCTCTGCCCTGACCCACCCATAGGTGGGGCCACAGAGTAGTCCAACCCCTATCTTTAGTATAAAGATAGGAACCCAGTCCTTAGGACTTTAGATTATCCCTGGACGAAACTCTGAAACTGAATCCTGGACCTTCGACGCTCTACTCACGATTAGAGGACAGAAGAATCTCCCTTGGGGTCCAGGAGTGACTCCCCTGCTTGGCAGGCACCAAAGAAGCATCTGTCCGGTTCGCATTTCTGAAGCTCCCGTCGGACGCCGAAGTCATCGCATCACCAGAGGTGGATTCTCAGACTTCCCCGAGGCTACCCTGAGTCCCTAGCAAAGCTGAGGCCCGTGGCTATCGTGGGTGACTTGAGACCGTGACCCCTGGACACCGAGCACATTTGCAAGTGCATCCTCTTCTGGGTCTCCCAAGAAGTCATGCTATGGGCTCCGAGTAGCCCTAGCCTCCAGCACCAACTGCACCGAAGATCACTGGCCCCCACTCCACGAGTGTCCTGTAAGCCAGATCCACGTGCAGCGTCACGAGGCTCCTTCGCGGTCGCTAGCCCATTGGCTAGTAGCCCTTAACGAAGGCCAATCCTTTTCTAACTTGGCATCCTGGTTGCTCCAGGCCTGCCCTCACTTACCCTCGCTGGGTGAGTTCCACAGACCTTGCTGGTCTGCACCATCGACGATCTACATCTTCACCGAGACTTGCCGTTGCCAAGGCTTGTTGGGTCCAATCCGGTCGCCGATACCTCAGCACTCGACAAACATCGTGTACCAGCCTGAATCCTGCTCCTGGTCACCGACAACGCCTCCAGGACCTCGTGGCTGAAGAGTCAAGATGACCGTCAATGCACCTGAAGCACTCGACATCGGTTGGCATCTGTCCATCGCCTTCCTGGTCACTGGCTAGTGACCCAGACTCTGTCCCCTCTGCTTTCAGGTTCTTCAGGACTCCGATCCACTCTTGGATCCACCCGGACACTTTTCTCTTGGTCGCCAGCAGCACTTTGCAGCAGATCGCCATTCGAATCGACGACGAAACCCGACCCCGAAAGGCACCTATGCACCCGGCTTCCCGGGGTGAGGTAACACGAGTACTCCGGTGCTCCCGTGGGTAGAGACTCTTCAAAGTCCTAGATCTCAAAGGGTTTGGTCCAAGTCCTCTTTTAAGTGTCCCTTTTCTCTAATTTCCCGATCACGACTTTCTCCATAGAAGTCAACGGCGTATCGCGGTTGTGTATATACACTGCACGCGTCTCCCGTGGGTCCCCTGTGTCACTACCTTGGGTGGTTCCTTGTGGTCCAAGCACTTCTAGAGGCTCTAGGCCTAGTGTCTAGTTCAGTCGTGGTTCTTATACCACTTTATTGGTATATGGTTTGGTACGCCCCTAGGGCCCAAACGTGTATTTGTGCTATTACTGTGTTTAAATATCTTCTAACTTATGTACTTCGAACTCTAGCCTCATAAAGAGACTAGAGGGGTGTGTTTAGCAATAAATACATATATTTTGAATATATACCTGGTGTGGTGCTCTTTCATTTGATCACTCAAGAGATTATAGACTGGTAAAACAAGCTGCTTTACATTCCTTCAAGACTTAGCCTGAAGGCTGCTCTCCATAGCTACCACTAGGATAGCTTTCAATAAGGTTGTCTTTAACCTATCTCCAATAAGGGGTTGTTTGGACTGGTGCAAGGTGCCCACTATAATTAGTGGACAGCATATACCAGGCCAACTTCTCACAGTGTGGCTGTAGTTGTGTGGTTGTTGTGCAGGAGTGGCACTTGGGAGGCACATGTTGTGTCCCTTCAGGGAGGTAGCTGGTGTGTTGTGGATGGAGTTGTGGCTCTGTGCGATTTGTACGGTGCCCTTGGCATGCGCTGGCCCTGTGCTCTGCGTTGTGTGCATGGCTTCATGCACACTGACCGCGGCGGTGATGTAACCGGGACATTTGTTCATGAATGCGGTACATGGGTGGGCAGTATGTGGCGAGATGTTTTTGTCACAGGTGGGACATGTGTGTGTGCAGTGATGGCTGTGTGCCTGTCCCCACAGGGGTGTGTAGTGTTCCCATGCGATGTTTTTCCACCCTGGAGCTGTGTATTGTGTTACCTGCACTGTTGTGTCTGTACGTACCTGCGGAGGCGTCCGCGGCGGTGGATAACTTGCAGGTGGTGTATCATGTACAGCACCGGGAAGGCGTGTAGGGCAGGATCCATCGAGGTGTGTCCCGGGTGTTTCTTTTCTGTCTCCGCTGTGATGTCTCCGCCGTCTTTCGCTGTGCGGTTTCTCCGTCGCGGTGCGCTGCCCTGTTTCCGGCATCGTGATATCTTCGGCGTACGGGACGTCATTCCGAACGGCGGTGTGTGGTGATTGGCTCACTCTGCCGCGGTGGCGGGCGCACTTTGATGGCGGTCGGCGTCGCACCGCAGCGGGCGGGAAATGTGCAATGTGTGGCCATCCTAATATGGCGGGCGTGGAGACCGCTGGCGGCGTGCGGTAAATGGGTGTTACCGCCACCGCCGGCACCGCGGTCGTGTCTCCGCCCACCATCCTAATAGGCCCCTATATTATTTACAACGATATTTTGGATTCGATATTTTTGTACTTACCTGTTTGTAGATAGGAAGTCGATATTCTGTCATTCTATATTTTTTCATCGATATTTTGGCAGGTCGATATTTTGCTCCTCGATATTCTGTCAGTGATCCGCGCACTAGACGTTGACCCTCATTTGCAGGGAGATACTAAGTTTGCCACTCTTCATCGTGTGAGACCGGAATTGTCTGGTGTGGCTCATATCACCACGCACCAGACGTTTTGCCCGGATTGCCTGGGTGCTACTCTGTTCAACGTGTGCCTGACGGGGTGCCTCTTTCTTCCAAGAGGCTCCACTGCTGCATTCCCCAATCATTGATTGCTCCCTTTTGGGCCCTCAGTGTGACGGACCAACTACCCTCTCCTCACCCGGGCCCCGACGACATTGTGCTGTCAGGTATTATTGCTCGGATCGGGACTGGGTATTGAGAGTGACTGACGGGGTTGAAGGAATGCTTCTGAGAACAATCGGAAGTGGGTCAAGAGACTGCCTGACCCCCGTGCTTCGCAGAACTGGGCTGATGCCGGAAGGCCCTTGTGGAACCATTTTGAGTGACCGACTATTGCCCTCAGCCCACTCCTGCTCCGCATCCTGTGAGTGAACTTCCCATGTGGTGGCCAAACCCCCATTTGACAACTACCCTAATTAGTCCTCCTACCTACCCCCACCTTCTTCCCTGGGACCCTAAGTGTGACTTCGGCCGCATGCGGTTTAGAATCCGGGGAAGGGCTGGTTATCTCCAATACGTGGGCGTAGGGTGGTCGGAGTGAGGTGTAGGGTGGAGGAAGGCTTGGGCCACGGGGTGTGCAGGGTGTTATTAACTGACCTGCCGGATATCACTTGCACCGCATTATGGTGCTGTGTCCGTATGTGTTCAAGTGCGTTCCATATGGACCTGCCTGATATCCGTTGCACCTCATATCGGTGCTGAATGAGTTTGTGTGTGTGTGTGAGTGACAGTATGAAGACCGTCTGTGATTAACGACACTGGCCGATGGTGTTGCTTTACATGTTGATCTCTTGCCAGAAGAACACTGCGTTTGACATTGGTTTTACCCGCGTGGCATCGGTCCGCGGTGCTGCTTAAAAGTGATATAATTCTTTGTATGTGCATATTTCTGATCTTGTTATGACCTGGGGTGCACCCTATAACTGTGTGGTATTGAATTAAAAGAATTGCCTGAGTGGTCCTAGGTTTGACAACGTGTTGCACCGCATAAGGGTTCTGAGGGGGTGGGGTTGCAGAATAGGATCTTTCCCAATTATGCATACTACTGATGTCATTTTTACGT